>JAUTCZ010058038.1:0-10166 GCA_032273805.1 Melanodrymia brightae | reverse complement strand
ACGAGTGCTTACCTAGTTTCCAGATGCTCTCGCCGTCTGTGTGAATAACATCCACTAAGAGCGCGTCACTGGGATCCAAACGGACACGGATGTCGGTGTTCTGGAAATACGGCTCCGCAGGGTCGAGACCTGGAAAGGGCGTACTTATTACGGATACGGAATAAACATGTACGTGCCTATATCCAATTAAGGTTCAAGCACGCTGTCCTGGGTACTGTTTGTATCCCAAATACAACCGAGTTTTGTTTAAACTAAAATCAGTCACGAGTTATTTGCACCAAATCCATAGACCCTGCGATACTTCTAAACAATTGAAATGTTCGAACTATTGAGAAACCCTACTTAAAAACCACCCTGTATTAACACAATGCCGCTATTAAGACCACTATTTGACAGACCGGAATATGCCATTATTATTTAATAGATAATCAGTAATATAATCGTTCCATGCACATGTAATATTGAAGTGGTTTTAAAAGGGGAGTGCTACTGTATAAACATTTGAAAGAAAAAAAGTAAAGGATAAAGTTGGTTTGTTTAACGACACCTCTTGAACACATTAATTATTAATCAGCGGTTATATTTACAATTGGTCACAGAGGAAACTCGCTGCCGCGACATACGCTACTCTTCTTCGAATAACAGCAAGGGATCTTTTATGTGCACTTTTCCACAGACAGGATAGTACACGCCACAGCCTTTATAGACCAGTCGTGGATAACTGGTTGGAACGAGACATAACCCAACAGGTTGCCTGAGAAGGATCGATCCTTCGACCCATCGAGCCGCAGGCAGATGCTCTACTGCTAGGAAAGTGCTCATAAGCTTCGAATGAATATAGCCAATGTTCTCTGCATGTGGTCATGTTTGGTCTAACTAACCCGTAATTCTGCCAACGTGCTGTATTCTCTCTCCGGCGTATCCGGCCACATGGGCGCCCAAACTGTGTCCAATAATATGGACATTTTCTGGCTTGGCACCGGTAGTTGTCTGCGAGATTAGAAAAGGAAAAATTTTGAGGTGAGATATGACGCGTTATTGATACAGAGAGATGCGCCATTGATACATAAATACGCGTCATTAATACAGAAAGAGTAATACAGAAGGATAATCGCTATAAAATAGAATTGTATAACTTAAGGTAATAAACAGCTTCAACTTCAACTTACTTGTAGGGTAGTGATCAGTTGCGCCAGCATGGCACCAACCACGCGCGTGTTGGCTGTAGCCTGGGTGTACGGCGGCATTGACCCTCTCCCCCATCCCACGATAATGACATTGTAGTCATTCGTCTTCAAAAACTCATTTTTCATTTCCTGAAGCAAACAAAACATAAACTTTGTTTGTTTGTATAACGACACCACTGGAACACATTGATTATTAATCAGCAGTATTAATCAAACGCGCGGTTATATCGACACTTGGTCACAGAGGAAATCAGTTACCGCCGCATAAGCTGCTATTTTGAAAAACAGCTAAGGTTATTTTCTGTGCACTTTCCTAGACAGCAAAGCTCACGCCATGGCCTTTGATAGATCAGTCGTGGATCACTGGTTGGAACGGGAAATAACCCAACGGTTCCACTGAGGAGGATCGATCCGTCGACCTATCAGGCGAGCGAGTCACGACAATAATAATGTACACGTCCCGCTCCTCAGTGAGAGACTTTCCTGACTTCCCTATAATGGCAATGGAGTTGGCTCCCCTTTAGGACCGACAGAGGGCCAACCAGGCGTTGAAGGTCTAGAAGTAAAACAATATTTATAGTGACTACACCTTCTAATCGCGATTAACCACCTTTTTCTAGAATCTCATTGTTTGGGAACTTCACACTCCCTCCACGATTTGAACATCCAGGGACAGGGACAGAACAACACGAGGTCATCGGTATGTCGTTCCCTTCCCTGTAGATAGACCTAACTACACATTGAGCGGCAACATTGTGAACGCAGACGAACTTCATCATAAGCGCCCCCTTTTTCTTTGTGCTAAGGGCAGATAACAGGAATATCACCTTAAAACTGTTCGAACGTTTCAGCTCCTTATGTTGTGGACGTATTCGAATAAACACTAAACATGCTAACATAAACCTCAGTTGAGTAGAATTCGCTTTATCTTATTGTCACGTGATCGTGCTTTTCGCGACAAAATGGTGAATAAGAGTCTTTAAGTTCAGTGTTTCATTTAAATACAGTGAATACTTCATCTTACCGCCATCCAGTCTGCTTTTCCGTGCTCGATAAACCCGTGAACGATCATTTTAGTTAATTTGTCTGCACTAAAATGCGATGACTTCACTGCGTTGACGTCAGTAGCGTGAAGTACGTCACCATTGTTGACGTTCTGTTGAGTGAACAGGGTGAAATCTGGCTTCATAAAACTGGGTGACAAGGGAACGAAGCTGATTGGTCGGTACCGACCGGAGAATGGTGGATCGGTAGTAAAACATCCCAGTTCGTCGTAACACTTGCTCATGCCTGCAACATTGTCATTTTAGTTAGTTAGTTATAACTTATTTACGTGCTTCTGTCCAATTAAGGTTCAAGCACGTCCGTCATGGTCACGAATTCCAGCTGCATCGACTGTCTGTCTACGACAGACGTTAGTGTTAGTATGATAGATCAAACCGGCTACTACTTATTGATAAGTAGCAAGGGATGTTTTATTTGACTTTTCCCGAACACATAGTATCATCGCTGCTTTGGCAATGATTCGTGAGTCCATTCCATCTCTTACGTGTTTTGTTATCTTGTGTTCAATTGTATTGTAAAATGTAGGGAAATGCCTTAAAATAGGAACCTGCCTGTTGACCAATCCCAAACCAGGTTTTTAAATTGGTAATAAATATTGTTTAAACCAGTACATACCATCTCTACTTTGTCATAATTTCCCTTAGACTCAGCGATACGCATTTGGCCATGTCAATATTTTGTGGTCTAGATTACATACACTTTCCCGCAGACAGGAAAATACATACCATGGCGTTCGTTAAATCAGTTGTGGACACTGGTCGGTGTAAGTCGAAGTACACGTACCCATTGAGCCTTGCTGGGCACTCACTCTTGGTTGATAAAGCTCATATGCCACGAATGGCATTCGAATCCATTACCTACCTGTCTTATTGTCGATGGGTTAACGACTGCGCCACGGAGATCAGAGGTTAGCAGGGCGCGTTAATTCAAGTAAAACAATGTCAGAAGAAGAACCAGAACGTAGTTCTGTATATCAACGTAATTTCTCAAGATATTCAGATTTTCGTCGTCCTGACATCGCCTTCTGTTTCTTCTAAAAGTATTTTATTTGAATTAACGGGCGTTGGTAACCATTCTTCCAATCGGTTGCTCACTTCCGGCAAGGATGATGTCCAAGTAGAATAATTTGACAGTATTTCAACGTTTTATGGCTGCGTATGCGCCATGGGTGGACCTTTATGTATGCAATTACATTATCGATAGTGAGGACAACATCTAGTGAATCGATCGGTGTATTCTGTGTGTGGGTGAGTCGGGGTCGAATCGATTTTTAAAATTGAGTTGCAAGCCTTCTTATATTCTATATACACTGTATTTAAAACAAACCCAAGTAATACTATATCGGTATTTATTTCCAAATGTAACTAATTGTCTGATTTATTGTCATTAGTGACGGGCTGTAACAACATTTAAAGAGATTTGTTTTTTTCTAAATTCAAACATCAAGGCTCAGATTTCCACCTGAATCCTGACGACAAGTGCCTTTGACTTTATACAGTGAGTGAGTCAGCAGTAAATAATATAATGGCTTCTCAATGCCAATCATGCACCAACTTGACGTAATTCTTTCTCAGGACCCATGGGAAGTACAAAAACAAGTATCTGCTGTTATACTGCAACTTATAACATTACTTTTCCAATACTTTGTGAATGTATTTAGACCCGAGAGAAATAATATTTGGATATAGACCTAATATTATTTCGGATGATCAGCGAGACAGATGTCAACAAAATGTAGTAATAACAAAATTGTTATTACAAAGTAATAAACAGCCTAAAAATGACAGTAGTAGTTGGATACATACGTTTTTGTATGGGCATTGACTTTGAATGGACTAGAGACCAAACGGCGAGGAATAGGAGATGTTTGAACATAGCGATCGCCACAAACAAGTCGGTCGTCACAAACAAATCGTGTGGTCTGAACAAAGATAAGCCAGACGACACTGACTATCTGATAGCAAGATTCGACACGTGTATAATACAGCAGGGAGCGGGGCGTAGCTCATCGCATAAACGTCGGCCTGAGGTTCGATAGGTCGACGGATCGATCCTCCTCAGTGGACCGTTTTAGTTATTTTTTGTTCCAACCAGTGATCCACGACTGGTCCGTCAAAGGCCGTGGTGTGTGCTATCCTGTCTGCGAGAAAGTGCACGTAAAAGATCCCTTGCTGTTATTCGAAGAATAATAGCCTATGTGGCAGCAGCGGGTTTCCTCTGTGACCAAGTGTAGATATATCCGTGCGTTT
Organism: Melanodrymia brightae; assembly: GCA_032273805.1. Taxonomy (NCBI): domain Eukaryota; kingdom Metazoa; phylum Mollusca; class Gastropoda; order Neomphalida; family Peltospiridae; genus Melanodrymia; species Melanodrymia brightae. The sequence continues at coordinate 5,665 of JAUTCZ010058038.1, read as the reverse complement.
GACATCCAATAACCGCGGATTAATAATCAAAGGAAAACAAAATTGACGTTCATATTTTATAGAAGCTTTTATTTTGTATCAGTAAATATTCTCATAAAAATTCTCATAAAATTAATATATTAGAATATCGCTAATAATCAGATATAATCTCAAATGATTCTAACACAACCAAAGACTAGAATATTCAGCGCATTTCTATATGCAAATATATTAAGCAATATTTGTGCATAAAGTTATAAAATTACACAATAATTGTACATATAAAATACATACATAAACTGACGAAGCGATATAGTAAAGTTGACATCTAATATGATGCCTGAGAAACTATTTCAATAGATTCAGCGAACTATAAATAAACGAAATAACAAATCATATATATAAATACTATATTGCAAAATAAATAATGTTGTTTCTTTCAGTGTTATTTTGGTATATGCCAATATCAAAGAAAGGTGCGTAACTGAAACGATTCGTCAGTATCAGTTCAATAACCTATTAGAATTATTTATAGTGTATAACCGTTACTATAGTAAACAGTATCTAGTTTTGTAGTGTATTACTTACTGGATATATGCACGTAAGTAAGTTAAACAAATAAATATACTCTTATTGATAGTAAGTATTATAATAGTCTATAAACTGTGTGTAGCTAAACACAAAATGCACGACCCTTTTTGGTGCTATTGCGTTTAATTAAGTACAAGTTAGATGTATACCATGTTCTAATGATTGGATTTGTAATATGTGGCTTTTCTAGCCCATGGAATGAGAGTGCGGGTCTGCTGATATTTATGAACGTATATTATATAAAATATTGAGAAGTACCCCTGTAAACCTTACATCACATATTATTAAAAATATACATACACATACGCATGTACATATACATATAAATAATATACATGTATATACATGCATGTGAGTGCGCGCGTGCGTGTGTGCGTGCCACATGTGCGTACTTGCTTGTGTACATGTGCGTGAGTATGTGTGTGTATCAAGTTTGTTACTTGAAATCACGGAAGTGAACAAAGTTAAACCAATTTTCAATCATTAATATCACAAGAAATGTATTTAAAAACTCAAAATCAGCGATTCTCACAAAATACAAATTCATGCAAGTAAAAATAAATTAAAAAAACACAGGTGGTCTTAATATTAATAATTTTGGCAAAAACTGTCTATAAGGACAGACTAACGGATTCAACACGATAACAAGTACAGCATGCTTTATGGAAGAGATTTAGGTATGGTTTTAAAAATAATAATATTAAAGTCCTCGATTATCGAGGTTTTCGTTAAAAATATAAAACAAAAAATAGAAGCGATAAATATTCTACTATAAATATTGTTCATTTACACTAACTATTGTGAATATTTTGGGATAGCTAATTCAAAGTGTTATATTGGAAACTGTTGGAAGTTTGGATATACGTTGTTGTTTCCCTTCACCATTAATTTTGTAAGTTTGAAAGAAATGTTTATCTGTAAACTAACATCGACACTTCAGCACATATTTAATCACCATCGATTAAGTGCGAAATCTATATACAGAAGGAACCGGTATCCGCGGTTTAATGGTTAGACCACTAGGCTCAAGACTGGTAGGTACTGGGTTCAAATCCTGCTCAAATCGATGGGATTTTTAATCGTAATAATCGTAATTTTACCATAATAAAATGTGTTAATTAATAAAATGAAATATCAGGGAATAAAACGAATAGGGCGGGCAGTCGTAACATCTAGACTATAGGTCCATAACAACCGTGCTTGAACCCTAATTGGATATAAGAATGTTAATAAATTATAACTAACTAACTAATTAACTAATAGTATACAGGAGAAATCCTCTACTGCCACATAGGTTATACATTTTGGTAAGCAGCAAATGGATTTGATAAGCACTTTTCGTCATAAATACAATCTATTTCATACACATATCTACAAGATGTTGGGTACATGTTAAAACCGGAAAACACAACTGTGTCCATTGACGGGGATCGAGCCTGTGACCTACTACACCTCAGGGGATGGTCTGTCACTGAGCTAGATCCCCATCCTCGACGGGATTGGAAAACAAACCATAAACTAGAAATCCTCAATAGTTTGCGTAGACTTCAGTATTTCATTCACAGTACGAACAATCGTCCAAGGTGTCGCTCAGTCTCGTTTTCAAGTTGAACACAACAGGACGAGACATAATCTAATTAAAATTACATTTTATAATCAACTATCGTTCCAGTTACAATCTAACGAAACCCTATTTCTAGACATGTCCAGGTCACAGTTCATTCAACAAATCAAAGGGGAGCTGGTAAAATCATTCCAGAAACTTAAAAGGTAATGTTGTTTTGTTTAACGACACCACTGGAACACATTGATTTATAAGCCGTGGTTATTGAATGTCAAACTCACGGTCACATCGACACTTGATCACAGAAATGGCCACTAAATTTATAATAAGGGCCAACATATATTATATCCAGTAGAATGATATTGTTTAGGTTAGAGATTACGTAGCAAATGAAACATGAAATTTGATTGGTCGGATATGTGCTTGTAAGTGTACATAACCTGCAATGGGGCTTTATTAGATCTTAACACGAACGATAATAGATTGTATGGCGTAATGTTCTTTAGATTGCGTGAGACACAAACAACCTGTTTAAACAGGTGTTTCAATTTATCACAGGGTTCTACATGTCATGTGGTATGCTCAGAATTCAATTGACACTCAATTTCTGATGTGACGTCATCGCCCAAACACCAATACCTCACACAGTACCAAGTTTTCCTGTTGTTCTGTTCCATTCGCATGCAATACAATAGCAACAAACCTGAAATAAAACAATTACCAGTATTTTAATAAAGGAAAAGGAGTAAACAAACTTGACTAAGTCAACTAAACAAGATGTGCATAATGCCTATGCTAATGTAATAACTGAAGAATATTATTCTACTATTTACAATAATTGTACCAATTTTATACATTTTTCTTATAAATAAAATTATTTGTTGTATTCATATTCCTGCAAACAGACCAAACCCTACATTCTCGTCATTGTTGCCAAGGTGATAACAATGGCTGTTAATAAAACTAGTCAATATTCAAAGATGACCAGAAACAGGATATGAATATATTGATACTGTAAGCAATAAGATGTAAGTAAATGTTAATTTTAATAAGAAGAAATGCTCTATTATTACAGAAACATTATACAATTTTTTTAAAGGATGGGAGTAGCTAGAGTAAATACAGTTCGTAGACAATGTAAACTCCACACTGATGGATACGGAGGAAATAGCTCACTTAGGCCTACGTGTACACGTAAGGCAAGAAAAACCTATAATATTTTAGTATTTTAAGCAGATTATACTAAAATTAGACATATAATATTATTTTCTATATTATCACGTTAGTCTGGTAAAATACATATTGAATCACTGTGATTGGGTTAATGTGGTGTATCCATGATTGTATCGTGCTTTCTGATTGGTACAAAATATAGCGTGCAATGGAATCTAATGAGTGATTGGCTGATATAAATACCTTCCGCTACTTTCCTCGTCACATACAATCCTAACATTGCGTTGTCTGACCGGACCGTTGTGGTGATGACACAGCTTGTTGGCGCCAGTAGTTGTGTCTTCTCCCAGGTAGACGTCAAAGTCATGTAACACTGCAAAATAGTTCCACACCTTTACTCCATTAAATATATTTAATTTAAATTCATCGTCATAATGTCTATATTTTGTTAAGGCTCCCAACTATTACACGATATTGAGGTTACAGCATTTTCAAATGCTTTATGAAAAAAAAGAGCGTAAGTATCTGATAATAATTATTAGATATTTGCACCATCACGAAAAATGGTGTGGAAATAATACTCAGCATGTCCGCACCTTCTTCTTAACGTTGCTGCTCCCCACCCCACCCCACCCCACCCTCACTTTAAGATAACTCAACGGAATCAGCTAACCTATCTACACATAGCAAGAATGTTTGGATCTTTGAACAGCATCCAATCACGTGATGATGATAATTATTATCTTCCAGTCACTTAATAAAACCTATAGCCTATCTCTATAGAAACAAGCTCAGCGCTACATCATTTATTAAGCGAATCAATACATGGTTTACCGACTTTTCTTGATTAGCCTGATATTAAAGCAATCAAAGTATTATGTATGATTGCTATGCCATAATTTACGTAAGCACCTTGTCTAAAACTATAGAAGTGAAGTGTAACCACACACGTCCGGCAGTTTCAGAGTCTGAGTCAGGGATACTGGTCATGTACCACGTGTTATATGTATACGTTGTGGAGTCATTTTTAAGTAATACCCGTCACACCCTACTGCGACCACGCTGGCGCTGCCACTGCGGCCTGCCCTGCGTTCAATAGCGCGGGCGTTCTGCTACTGACACAAACAATTTGATTGGTACCGATCGTGTACTATCATATCACATTCATTTACATTAGATGCAAACATCGGTGTCAAAACGTGTTGTGTCGGTAGCAGAACGCCCGCGCTATTGAACGCAAGGCTGGTCGCAGTGGGAGCGCTAGCGTGATCGCAGTAGAGTGTAACAGGGGCATAAACTAGGTGACTTTGGACCACACACTGCGACTGATTACAGGCATAATGCCACCGTCCTTTCACGTCTAATGCTATCTGTAACATAATTATATCTGGCTCATGGAGCATTTTATATTATTAAAATTAACATTTACTTTCATCTTATTGCTTACAATAGCAATGTGTGTATATCCAATGCATTTATGGTAGCTTAATTTGGTCCGAGACAAACTATTTTAGGCAAAAGTACACATTAAGCTATTATCACCATTTGGATGACCAGAAACACATTGGATATACACTAAGATGTAAGTAAATGTTAATTTTATTAATAAAATATGCCAAATTTGCCAGAAATATGTTACAACTAGCATTAGATACGCTAGCACGGTGGAATTTGTTTAAAAGTAGACATTGTGACTTCAAGAGATGTGGTTAATTGAGCAGATTTGACAGTTGGAATGGCATAAGTATACTCACGGCTCGTGTTGCTGCTGGCAATTCTGATGCTCCCGATTGGCTCAACTCCGCCCAGATCGACCTGCCACCTGGGGTGACTCTCAAAGTCTACAGAAAGAAACATAAAGTTATAAATTCGGAATTTTCTGTCTTACGACACAATCTCTAGATGACATACGAGCGTGGGTGGGGGTGTTGTGCTATCATAATTATACTATCACGCGGCTTCGAATTTTATAGAGAAATGAGTTCCATGAGTTTATAACGTTAATGAAGCAAGTCAGAGTCGTCGTCTGTTGTTGGCAAACATACATACTATTCTTATATATTATTATACTCCAGCAAGAGAGTTTCTAAGCAAACGGTTATTCAAACAATAAAACTCTTTGAGATAAGTAAAAAAAAAAATTAATTCAATATACTACATGTACATGTAATATGAGATGTTGTGTAGCTTTAGGGACAGTGCATAATGTGTTTAACAATCCAAATAATTCCTGGATTGATTTTCATGTAAAAACATCGGTCCATGGTTGATCAGCGTGTTGTGTTAGGATTAGAATGGTGGAGACGATCAAACCCAATCCTAAATTTGTTTAGATTGCTATAAACATATATATATATA
>JAUTCZ010058027.1:0-10168 GCA_032273805.1 Melanodrymia brightae | reverse complement strand
TTCATGGGCTACTCTTACCGAAAAACAGCAAGGGGTCTTTTATGTGCACTATCCCATAGACAGAATAGCACACAACAAAACCAGACGTGTTTCACTGGCCTTAAAAATGTTTTGCTATGTGGAGGATCGATCTCTCGACCCACCCCGCCACAGGCGGACATTCTACCTCTGAGCTACGTCCCGCTCCTTAGCTGGAAGTTGTCGTTATTTCCGACCCGACAAGCAATTTTCCCAGAGAATCGATACTTATTGTATGATATCTTCCTAGCTAAAAGATGTAACACATTTAGATTATAATCTATGATTACAAGAAACAACACCTATAACTTCGGAATACTTCTTCTTAAAGGGGATCAGTCTCGCGTTTTTTCGCCAGATGTTTCGGCTCAGTTACGCTTTTAAATATTTTATGTGTTTAATACATTTAGCAAAAAATTATGGGGCGTCATAGTCGCAAAAGGCATGATATGCATTTTCACTTGATTTTTAGCAACTTTTATAATTATTTGTTTGTAATACAGAATTTAGTTAATGTATTTTTAACTTAAATACAAACATATAGGTGTTATCCCACCTTCTTTGACTTTGTGGCACGTGGGCAACTGGCAAAGCTAGTTTAAATATTTGAAGCCAAATCTTGTAACTGGTTCACTTCAGTTAAGTTTTTTTAGTGCGACAGGATCAAACGATCATGTATACATATGCATATGGTAAAGTGGGGGTAATATTACCGGAATTGTTTTCATACTTTAAAGAAAATTTATGTTTGCTTTATTTCGCTTTTGAATAATTGGTTACCACGTTAACACATTATAGTTAATTAATAAACCCTTCTTTTGGCATTGCATAAATGTTAAGTGTGGCTAATATGAATGTATACAAAACCTATTTGATTTTCTAAAGCGTTTTACCTCATGCCAAAAGACTTCATAAAACTTTCATTTTTTTTCGCGTAAATAACAAAACAAGCGATGTTTCCAATGCACGTGCGCAGGCGATGTTTGTACCTTTTGACATAGATAGACCCCTAAACCGAACAAACAAAGCATAACTTAATTTTTCGTTTCCTTCCAAAAAGATGTTTGTGGAAACCGCGTTGCATAATAGTTTAAGCAAGCACCTGAACTTATATGCCCTCTACCTGATCTATTGACAGTACTTAAAACAAAATACAAGGATCGCAAACATGTCAGAAGAGAGGCTTAACTCCTTAAGCCTTCTAAAGCATGAGCGGTTTGGTCTGCCACTGGTGGCGCTGACGGCCAAAAGGTAGCTAGCTCTCTAGACAAGCGAAAGTGAGACGCTGAGACTACTACGTACGTAACGACGAATGCGTCTATAAGATAAAGGTCGAAAGTCAAATATTCAACATTTGTGATTTACTTCTCAGATCTGTGAGATCTTCGAAAGTCGTATGCAAATATTGACAAGATAGTTTGAATACAGATTGCTTATTTTGACATTGAGGATAATGCATTGTAGTAAGCTCTTGCTCAGTGGGAAAATTCACGTAAAAAGGTATTATTGCTGTTAACCGGAAGGTACGTTCTGTCATCAGAACAGAACAGAACAGAACAGAATTTATTTACACTCAGGCCGTTGCGAAACAGATGCAGACATAATCGTGCCGCTGATTATTAATCAATGTGTTCCATTGGTGTTTTTAAACAAACAAACTTTAAGTCTGTCTTTAACAAAATTTATCGACGTATTTGTCACATGTGTTTTATTTTGCGTAATGCATTTAAAACGAAGCAGGTGAAACACTTGACCAAAAGAGAAACCAAAAAGGCAAACTTTTTTAAAAAGGCAGAGCGTCCGTTTAAGATGCGTGAGGTCAAGGTGTCAATCCACCTCAGTAGACCGTTGGGATTTTACTCATTCCAACTATAGTGGTCCACGACTAGTGCATAAACTATTGTGGTATGTGCTACCGTGAATGTGTGAAAGTGGATATAAAATATCCCGTGGCTGTATTTGGAAAAGGGGGTGGGATGAAGCTCAGGGCAAGAGTGTCCGACCGAGGTTCCAAGGGTCGATGGATTGATCCTCCTCAGTGGGCCATTCCAACCAGTGATCCACGAATGGTTATATCAAAGATCGTGATGTGTGCTATCCTGTTTGAGGGAAACGACACAGAATATACCCAGTGTGTTAAGAGTAGCGTATGTGGCGGTAGCGGATTACTTCTGAGACCATGTTTTGACATCCAACAATCCGCTGGTTATTAATTAATGTACTCCAGTGGTGCCGTTAAACCAACCAACTTTGTCTAACTGAAAAAAGCGTAGCATATGTGGCGTCAGCGGAATACATCACAGAACACGTGTTGAAATGACCGTGCTTTTAACATTCAACAATCGACGATTATTAATGAATGTGTTATTTTAATCAATGTGTCACTTTAATCAAACTAATGTCATCTTTTATTCTTTTTCTCCGTTCAAAAAACGACAATCTGGTCATTGTTTCAGTTTGACGTGATCGTGACCTTTATAACGAAACCCAAGAGAAACACGCGGACATTATTCTCACAAGAAAACAAGTAAAACAGTCTTGTTCCTACTATGACACACATATACAAACACACTACTTATGTCCACCACGGCGAGGTTACTGCTAGGAAATACCTCCCGTCTTTCACATAGGGGCAATGACACTTTTTTTACCATTACAATGGCTCCCAGCCTTGTTCCGCTTCCTCAACTTACTTTGTCCTTCAGAAAGATCACCTCTTGTTTACTGTTCGCGTACAGCCGTCTACGGCATAGAGCAGTATGGTGGTAATACGGTCGCAAGATGACACCTTGGGTAGAGACGGTGGTATTCCACTTGACGCCAAACTGGAGAAGATGCCATCAAAATCCTAAACAACACCCTCGACGCTGGATAACCCAGTGTATACATGTCTTAACAATGGACATTGTCGTGATGCTGTTGACCAGAGCAAAATAGGATCCGACCTTAATTTGTTGGCCGTGGCGGCATCTTGAATTGTTGTGCGTAGCCAGTTGGCGTGGTCATGCGAAGCTGCTTCTGGTAGATAATCGTGATAAAAGATCAACTGTTTGTATTCGTTGTTTAATTGAAAGTCTGTTATCATCATAGCGCGACTTTGTTATTAAAGGTGCTGGTTTTTCGTAAACAGTTGATGTCATTACTGCTTAGACAGTAGCTTATAATATATACCGTCACATATTTATGCAGATATTATCTGCATAATTATAGTTTGAACGTGTTGATACGTTTTGTATTGTTAACGCTTTGGGTACGCTATTGTCGCACCTCTCTATTTTATTAAAGTAGAGAACAAAAAGAATGGGTGGGGCAATTGACAGACAAGCGGAACCCGAGCGGCAAGCGATAATACCGAACACAATGATTGCGTGTAAAAAGAATCACTCACCACTTTGGCGCGAAAATCGGCATCACGTGACGAAGGCATGAATGTAGCAACACACAATTCAATTTGTGTATAAACACAAGCGAAAACACTTTCTTTGGTTATTTACATAATTGCATAATTATATTATATTTATTATAAACATCAAACAAAATATTACGTAAGATTGATCGATCTACAACGTACGAATCGATAGCCGAAACATGCCCCTAGATAGTTAGAACATGTCTAAGGTTACGCTATTGTCTGTAGATACAGCGGAGCGGAAACCTTTGACGCGAAACGTTGTGATTGAGAGTATATGGTCATTTCTCCTGTTTGTACGTTGTTGTCTTGCCGCGGCATCTTAAAATCGGGAGTGTGCCTTTTAAACTCTGGACGGATGTTCAAGAAAAACGTCAACATGAGAATCGTATCCAAAAGAGATTCAAGAGAGATTTTTAACAATGCCGTGACAGTTACAGTACAGTAGGCCTATGCACACAGGCACAACTGTATGGACAGTGATGACACAACGTGTTCGCGAAATACGATCATATTCTTCACCACCTGTGTTTATCTGTTTTAAACTCAAAACTGTGCATGACTATTAGGAACATGAAAATTAAAAGACAAGATTTGAGGGATGGTGCTTGTGTTGGTTCTCAGTTAAATAGACCTAGTTGCCATGTGTGCGGTTGTGGGCGGATCTATAAGATATGAAAAGAACACGCGAATAATTTGACTTGTAACAATCATATTCTATCATACCAGATTCATTTAATGTTAAGTGCAAACACCAGTCTAGCGAGTATACGCGACATATTGTTATCTCAACACGCTATACGTGTGCGCATTCTTTATACATGTACAATTGATACGTTTCAATGTATTTTTGGTCAAAAAGTTTCGCATTCCTCTATTTCTAATTCCTAAACATTTTTGCACCGCCATTTTTTTTTGTGGAAAATCCTATATCCGCCTCTGTAATCACATCTTCAGTAGAATCTGTTGCTATAACACCTGAAGATTCACCTCGTTTTCAAATCCGTTCAAAGGAATTTCAATTTGTACGTTGAGTCGATGCAAGTCAACACGTAACACACGGAAATAGGAAACTGTCTTCCTCTAGTGGAAGAATAACGATGGCAGTATTGATGAATGAATGAACAAACATCCAAAAGCTTGTTGAGCGCTCAGTTCGCTGTTTATAGAAAACAATTTGACCAGTCGATTATCGCTACAATATCGTCCATTCTGAACGAGGCTAACGGTACGAGTTTAAAGGCTCGACCAAGATGTTTAGCGGCAAACGTTTCGGCTCTGCTGCATCTCCAGACAATCATTTGACCGTAGATATGTTCGAACTAATGAGATACAGATTTTGGCGAAGTATTAGTAGGATATACAAAACGCAATATTACGGAATATAGTGACGTTTTTACATTTCTGTTGATTCTTATAATCAAGTTATATGTATGCAGTTATGTAGATAAACAAGGACAGGGTTTTCTTTTATGTTTATACGCAAATGAATTTGCATATAACGCGTTCCACACCCTTGTCACTTTTCGCGCTAAAATGGTGAGTGCTCTCTTTGAGTAGGAAGCCACAAAACATAAATTTTCTACAAACTAGGAATTAGTGGAGAAATTTTGGAGAATTTAAAAACCCGACATAAACCTAATTCACTGCTCGGTCCAATACACGAATAATGTAGTGCAATTTAGACTTGCTTTAGATATTAATATTCGCATTATTTATCGATCCCACAACAAAAGTAACAAAATCCTAGATTATAATTATCAGCAGTATATAGCGATGGCAGAATGCGTTACATTATTATTTCACCACAGAAAGAAACAAACCTGCTTAATTAGAAGATATGTTAACATATTAATATGGCGGGCCTGGTTCTCGCGCCAAATCCTAAACGTGTTATCTGTGTAATGCGTATCCATCCACAAGACAGAGTCGAAAGAATATTGGGACCAAGTCGAGGTGGCAAGTACTCACGAATCACAGCCATGTGTTCGCGAAAGGTGACTGTAGCCTGTTCCACCGGTAGCACCAATCGTAAGCATAGCCATACTGTTTGTCTGCTGTCTTCATCGAAACGATAAAAAGCGTACAACAGATCAAAGTAAAGTATTACATCAAACATCATCTGTGTCAGTGTAAAGATTCATCACAGGGCAAGCGGTATTTCAAATGAAAGCACATGCATCATTATAACTAAATCTAGAGGAATGTGTGCGGTACCATAGGTGAACTACACATGGCAGTATTATCATCACCTAAGCTCGCCTTGATGTGTAGTCAACAATGGAACCAAAAGTAGAAATACATGTATTTAAATGTCTTTTCCTAAAAAATAATAGTTTGCCTACACGTGTATATTCGTTGTTAGCCCGGGGCGGTATTTATCAAACAACTTAAGTTTTTACTTAAGTTTCATTATATCGACTAAGTAAGACAACAATGTAACATCCTAGTTACAAAACATCCACAGTAAACAAGCTTAAGATTTTATGGAATTCTTAAGACACCCAAGAAGGAAACGTAAGTAAAAAACGGCCAAAACTTATGTCTAGGTTTGTTTTTTACACAGAACTTAAGTCAAAATCGTAGAGACTTAAGTTTTTTAACAGACTTAGGTCTTACTTCTGACTTAAGTCGCTTGATAAATATCGCCCCTGTAGAAGAAATCTCCATAACTCAAGTCTGCCTGTACTCTGGATACAATCTAGACGTATTTGACAAACTAATTAAACTCAAATATTATTCTCAGCTCAAGCTTGTCTGGAACTACTGTTTGTGTACACACGCGACCAAAACGTCAACTCTGTGAAATCGTCAATAACAACATATTTATTACACTATTTTCACAAGGCCGCGATCAATTGTGTCGGAATGGTGGACACTATAAATACCCTGAACCTAAACCTGAACCAATAATCTCAATGTTTATGGCTTTAGTCCAGTTTCCGCTATCAGTTTTATAATATGTGTCTCTTCCCACCAGAACCTTCTCAGTTATGTGCTTTTAAAAACTATCCATTGCTTTTAAATCCGTATCGCTTGAATGATCGTTAACAATGCTCATGATAATGTTAAATATTTGTGTGTTTCTGGTCGTACAAGAAAAAAAATACCGATGCAACTACATACAATCCTCGCTAAATCTATTCTGCAGGGCCGGAGGTCTACTACGTAGTGTGTTAAAAAAATTTGTGTCTAATTTAATGACACGACTGGAGCACATTGCTTAAAGAGAATCGCACACCATTTTTGCCGTAAAATATGGACCACGTAACGGAGGCATGCAGATCGAGCAAATAACATTGGTTTCCGCATATCTGCATCTCCAGACAACAGCGTGACCTTAAACAGTGTAGTAACTATCCAAAAGACTATTCTGGCGATCGATTCGTATGTTGTAAACAGAACAATTTTAAGTAATATAATGACATTTTGACATTTCTGTTGTTCTTTGTAAGCATGTAATAACTGCATACAATTATGTAGAAAAACAAGGACAGTGTTTTCGCTTCTGTTTATCATGATTATACACAAATTCAATTTTTTTGCATCTCGGTGTTACGTGATCCACATTTCCCCCACAAAATGAGAGCGATTGTCTTTAATAATCCGATAATTATATTCACACATGATGTCAGCGAAAACCCACACATACTTCTCTTACAAATAACAGCAAGTGCTCTTTTAAGTGCACTTTGCTACAGACATAATAGCAAAGGCCGCATACTTTGATAAACCAGTCTTGGAATATTGTTTGGAACGAGAAATGGGTGCAATGACGAGTATCGATCCTTCGACCTGTCGAACCTCAGGCGGACGCTCTGCACCAGGTAGTGTGCACATGTGTGCAATAAAATGATGCCAGATACAAGATAAGGAACGTGATTAACCCAGGTATATTCTGACGTCATGTGCTGAAATAACCACGTGTTTGACACCAAATAACTTACGACTATTGACTGACGTGCTCCAATGATCTCAGTAAACAAAACAAATCTTTAGATCTATACAAAATAAATGTGTTCTTTTTTCCTCAGGTGTGATTACCTACACATCCCCGGAAGTGACGTCAGCAGTGTTCAACATTTTGCGCCCAGTGGGTATGACGCACATACAGATTACGAAGGACAATTCGCCGTCATGCCAATGGACTGAAGACGAAAGCTGCCTTTCCTTTCCTCTACACTCGAATGCCAGGGCTGAGGTATTGAACATACTAGACAAGTAGCCGTTAAATATAATTTATCTCACTAGTTGTTTTGGAGCAACGAGTTGTAATATAAATGATACCTAACTGACTTTCCTTTTCTTGTATGCCAGGGGCGAGGTATAGAGAATACTACATTAATGTTCGATAAATATAATTTATCTTACAAGTTACTTTGAAACGAGTTGTAACATAAACGATATCTAACCGACACAAGTCTAATATTCTATTCTTGCTTCTAAAAGCTGGGTTTTTTTTAATTAAAATGCAATTTATTCTGATAATATCGCTAGCGTGACATCATTTTCACTCTTCTAGTGAAATCTTCATACGCCGGGTGCACGAGTTTCTTGGACAGTTCCAGTGACAACCTCTGTTATAGCAAATAGGTAGCCCTGTTGTCGTCATCACGCCACTCTCAAAAGACGTGACCCACATTGTGAGAGATGCATGTGACAGACACAACAATCAATAATAGGCATCTGTCTCGCCGCAGTGTAACAAACTGTATATACACACACAATCATATACGATATCACATTGCCGAGGTATTGCACATCAACCTTTCCCCGCACTCTATTGCCAGGTCAAATGTTTACATTTGGGAACAAATAGTAGTAGAAAGATGGACATTCAGAGTATGTCAGGGCACGAACATGGAATTATGTTGTATTGTTTTAAGATTATATCTACGTTTCTTTGGGATTAAACTGTATGCCTTTTATTTATATTAGTGTAATGTGTATGTATTTTATGAATATCTTCAATGACTTGTACGTATGTTTTTTCTTGGAGAGAGATAGTGGTTTGGATATTGCGAGGGACCAGAGAGAGAGAGAGAGAGAGAGAGAGGGAGGGAGAGGGAGAGGGAGAGGGGGAGGGAGAGGGGGGAGAGAGAGAGGGACAGAGAGAGAGGAACAGAGAGAGAGAGAGAGAGAGAGAGAGAAGGGGAGAGACAGAGATAGAGGGAGGGAGGGAAGTAGGGATGGAGTGAAGTAGAGAGGGATGGAAGTATAGGATAGAGAGAAAAAAGAGAGGGAGGGAGAAAGAGAGAGAGAGAGAGAGAGAGGAGAGAGAGAGAGAGAGGAGAGAGAGAGAGAAGAGAGAGAACGCTACAGATATAGGTACAGTACACATCAAAGCAAATGCTAGATATTTCATTTAGAAAATAATATTGGCACTTTTGAAATATAGCACGGTAAACGACTCAAATTCTAAGAAAAATAAACGCAAATTACAGCTCATTGGCTTAAAACGACTCACCGGGATCAGATGTTTTCATTTCTATTTTGAGCACTTTACCCTGAAAGCAACGTCGTGTTATTTTATTAGCTTTACGTAAGAGTGTTACAATGTAAATATCCATACTTCTGCATGTATGAGCAAACCTTAAAGCCGCGTTCACACGCACACGTCATTTTGGTTTTTTAAATCAGTCAATGATATTCAATAAAGTCGGTCACGTGCTCTCGGTTTGCATCGCGCGACGTGGGCATTTGCACGCGGCCTGCGGTTTTTTTAATAATCGATTATGTAGCGATTCTGCCGCTGCGTAATGGCAAAAATTTGATTTTATCATTTTTCATATTTAATTTGATCTTCTCATGCAAACCACGTTGTTGTTTTGCAATACTATTTACATGAAATTCGCGGCGTGCACGTGAAAGGCCGTTGAGCCTTATCGTTTGTCTCAATAGCAGAACGCTCGCTTTATTGAACGCAAGGCTGTAATGTCGTTATACTTTCAGTCGTTGATCAAATAGTTTTCGATGGCTAAGAAAAAATACACGTAATTTTTTTGTCACGTGTCCAGTCCATCGCTAAAACCGCTGTTTGCATCTAACATTAAATGAATGTGATATGATAGTACGCGATCGGTACCAGTCAAATTGTTTCGCGAGCGCTCGCCCTACTGAATACGCGGCTGTTGATAGTTTAGAAAAAAACATGGAAAATCTTCGACACACTAGAATCAATAATACTATAGAGAATAATTAAAATAATATACGGTAACTAATAGCGGTATTCTTGCGATTTAAACAGCTCAGTATCAGAACACAACAGAACTTTATTCGAAGTCAGATTACATAACAGATAAAGATAAAAGATAAAGTTTGTTTGTTTAACGACACCGCTGGAACACATTAGCGGTAATTGGATGTCAAACGCTCTGTTATATCGACACTGTGTCACAGATGGAAGCCACATAGGCTACTCTTACTGAATAACAGCAAGGGATATTTTATGTGCACTTCCCACAGACAGGAAACACACACACACCACAGCCTTTGGTGGACCAGCCGTGGATCACTGAGGACGGTCGATCCTTTGACCAATTCAACCTCAGGCTATTCCAGTCGTGTTGTTAAATAAACACACTTTGTATCTTTACAATATCAATATATTTTTTATTCAATGTGTTTCTGGCCATCCAAATGGTTACAATATAGTTGAATGTACCAAGGTCAAGGTCAAGGTCAAATTGTTTAACGTCCACGTTCAGAGCAAGCTGTTATAGCGGACGCCTATCGTGGGCA
>JAUTCZ010058016.1:0-10168 GCA_032273805.1 Melanodrymia brightae | reverse complement strand
CTTAAGTCGACATCGGTATTCAGAGCAAAGTTTGACGTTGTCGACTTAAGTCGACGTCGGTAGTCAGAAGGTTAAAGTTCGCAACATGTGTTATTAATAATTGGGCAAATAAAAAAAATTGATGTTGAATGAATCCGATATATTGAGGTAAACATGGAAGATAACTAGTTACTGTTCATATTGTTAGGTATTGGGTTTGTAATATTGAGTAATTGTATATATTCATCTGTGCACAAGAATTCTGCATTTCAATTTTGATGTTAATTTTTCTTTCTTGATTAACTACTTTGAAAAATTATTCCAATTACTATATCTAGAGCATATATTTTATATCAGCTTCTGTATATCTTCAACTTTATGAATTATCTTCAAGATATAAATGTGTGATATCTTTCTTGCAGAAATCTGGGGGTGATGTGATGAAGATGTTTGAAATGGGTCCTGAACCTGATCGGCGACCGTTCTTGGAGAAATTGATGTACTTTCTGGAAGAGAAGGGAACACCAGTTACCACGATGCCAGTCATCAGCAAGCAGCCACTAGATCTTTACAGACTCTACCTCAGTGTGCGTGAAAAAGGCGGGATGACTGAGGTGAACATACTAATTCATAGATATTCTTTATAATCTGAGAGTAAGAAAGACTCTTATGGATGACCGAGGTGAACATACTAAATCATAGATATTCTTTATAATCTGAGAGTAAGACAGACTCGTATGGATGACCGAGGTGAACATACTAATTCATAGATATTCTTTATAATCTGAGAATAAGGCAAGACTCATATTTCCTTAACCTTTATCGATCGTTATTTAATTCTGACACTTAATCAAAGATCATCATTTTTAATTACATTATTTTCACCCACAATGCATTTTAAAGCATGGAAATGGCTATTAAGTTGTATGCATTTGATCGCATTGCTGGGTGAATCAAGTTACAGATGGTATGTTGTTGGTGGTAGTCAGAAAGTTAAATAGTAGTTTAGAGTTGCAATTGGTTGTTGTCAGTTTTAATGATTGAACTTTTCTGTTACCATTGAAATTTTAAGAGTCTAGATAATAAAATTCTACTAATCCTGTTGTAAAATAAATGGGAATTTAAACAAAATTGCTAATTATTGTATTGTTTGACAGGTTAACAAAGCGAAGAAGTGGAAGGAAATTTGTGGTGTTGTGAATATCGGATCATCAGCAAGTGCTGCGTTTACACTAAAGAAGAATTATATCAAATATCTGTTTGCATACGAATGCAAGTTCGACAAAGGAGGGATTGATCCGCAACCGATTCTTGCTCAGATGGAAGCTGCTTTGCAACAGAAGCGAGAACAGAAAAATAAAAGAGCTCCGTCTCCAGGTAAGATTTTACGTTGTTTTAGTGCTCGTTAGTCTTGTTTAAATTAAAATAGCAGTTTTAGTCATGATGGCTGGATACTTTACTGTTGATATAGCGTGACGATTGTGGAGTATTCTTGGGCCAGGTAAATGTATTTTATTCAGACATGTACAATAAAAGTGCCTGATTTGAGAAATACATGTATGCTTTATAGCATGTAAAGATATCATGATCAATTGTTTTTACTGTAAATAATGTGCCAAAAATTCCAAATAAGAAGGGAGTTTAATTTTATAGCAACTATTTACTTCGTTCATTGACATTTAACCTCTTTAAATTTTGTATAATATCATCATGTTAATAAATACTTTCCTTAAATACACCCATTCCTTTAATTAGGTTAAGTTTATTTTAATGACATTCTGCTGAGAACTGATGTGTTTATTATATATATGCATATGTTGAGAGGAAAAGTTGTTTTGCTTTCAGCAGGTTCTCAGGGTTCGTCACAAGATGCATTCCGGCCACCAAGTGCGCCTAACAACCAAGGAATGGATCCGTTCTCGCCGGGAATGCCACCTCCGTACATGCAGAACAATGAGTCAAACATGGCTAACATGGGCGGCGGGATGATGGGGCCAAATAACATGATGAACCCCAATTCCATGATGCCTTCCCACTCAAATATGCCTCACCCCTCTAGTATGGGGGCGGGGCACAACAGTATGCAAAACAACATGATGGGAGGAGGCATGCCACCTAATGGAATGATGCCTGGAAATATGCCGCAGAGTGGCATGATGCCAGGCAATATGCCGCCCAGCAGTATGATGGGTGGAAATGTGCCTTCTAATAACATGTTGGGTGGGAACATGATGAACAATTCAATGATGTCGGCGGGCAACATGCCAGGCAACATGCCGAACAACAAGACAATGATGCCCGGTAGTGCGTACAATTCACAGCAGAACAATCCTATGGTGAACAGTAGTGTGTCGTCTGCTAATAGCATGATGGGAAGTAACAATATGGTAGCTCTCAGTTCAAGTGCAATGTCGATGCCTCCTACCAGTGGGAGCACAGTCATTTCAAACTCAGACAGTATCAGTGTCCAAGATCCATTCGCAGACGACCTAGCTACATCGTCGTCCTCACAGTTTAGTCAGCGGCCCGGCAGCAGTTCGCAAGTGGCGCAGTACACAAACAACAGCAACTTCAGTTCGCGTCCCGGACCAGGGACGAACATGCCTTCGTATTCGGGCGCGGCGCCGTCGAACAGTTACAGCGAGCAGCCGAGTAGTCGGTTACCTATACCCATGGCCAATCAAGCAGAACAGTTTAACAATAGCGATTCATCGTCACCCTCGATTCCCACATCCACCTCATCATCACCGTTCCCACCCAGGCAAATGCCACCCGTCGATGGTTACCCGTCGAGTAACACTAGGTCGGATTCGTTTCCACCCGGACAAGTTCCACCAACCAGTCAGTTCAGCAGTCGATCACCAAGTTCAGCAGCAAATAGATTTCCATTTGGTCAACAGTTTGATAGGTCAGAAAGGTAAAGTGTTAATTAATTATCAAAGATCTATTTTGTTACCTTCATTATAATCTATATAGTAATAAGGGTGACCCAAGTTAATTGTGTGTTTCCTATTTCCTTAGCATTCAAAGGGAGAAAGTCGGCGGTAAAAAAAAATTTAAAAAGAAAACAAATGTGTGTACTATTAAGAATAAACATTCCACCACTGTCCATAACAATTGGAGACCATACCCCATAAGACATGAATATATAGACATGAAGAGGTCCGGTTCGTGGATTTGTATACTTTGGCAACTTACCATACGAAATAATTTTATATATCTTGAAGTAAACATCAACAAAAACCAATAATTTCTTTAAAGTCGTGTATTCATAATTTGTTATCTTTTCTTTTTTAAACATAAAAGCCTAATTCTTATACTATTTGAGATCCATCTTAATTTTTCTTTTTTTTAGGTTTGATCAACAATCACCTTCACATCCTGGTCAGCAGTTCCGCCCGACTTCGCAAACCACTATGGGGCCACAATCCAGTCAGGATCCCATGTATTCTGCTCAGTACGGTAACCAGCCGATGCGACCACACGCACCTCAAGAACAGTTCCCCAGCTCACAGTCATTTCCTCCAGGGCAGGCCCCTGGCTACCCTGGCCCCCGGCCGGGCATGAACCAAGATGTCTACCCTGGGTATGGTGCTCAGCCAGGCTCATACCCTGTGCCTAGACCGTCCATGAACAGGGAGATGTCGGCTGGAGTGTACGGAACGCCCAGTAAACGATACCCAGACATGGAGCACATACCACCTGGTAAGCTGGTTTAGTGTTAATACAAGCATACAGAGTTCAAAAACAATTGAGTAAAGTTATTTTTGTTCCCGACCTACAGAACCATTATACATTATTCTTTTCTTTCTTTCTAACATCTTTAAAAGTCTGCAAAAGTCAAATTTATTCCAAATTACTATTGAGGGATTTACAGGCTAATTTAATGTTTTTAATGTAAATTTGGATTTCTTATTTAATACATCAAATTGTGTATCTTAGTGTAATTTCCATTGAAAAGATGATTAGACGAGAAAAAATATATTGTGTGATGCATTCCACAGCGATATAATGCTGTTTGACCTAAATATAGTTCCCTGTAAATATACATTGCGCTTTTTTGGGGTCAGTATTACTGCTGATAGATTGCTAGACCCTGCATGCATCACGAACCCTGTCGCAATTTAATAATGAAATTTGCTAACATCTACGATGTTTTGAACAGTACTCTTCTAATCCTTAATTAATATAGTATTTTTACTTTTGTCTTATATTTGTTTAAAAATTTGTCCCGCTAGTAAATAACAAGTGCTATGCAAATTAATAAAATGTTTTTAGATGAAAGACGAAATATTTCCGTGATCATTGCATTTTTGAATAAATGAAAGATATGTACAAGTTTATACAGTCATTGTACACGTGAGCTAGAATAAATTTACTGGCGTGGTTTTTTGACAGCATTTACTCCGCAATCACCTTACGTGGAGAGGCCAGGCCTTGGTCATGTGACCTACGCACCACACCACGAAGGTTACATGATGCAATATGATGGTATGATATTGGTGAACATCTTGTATACGGGTCACCTAACATTAGTGAAACATTTTTCAAAATCTTGGGTGCATTATTCAAATTACGTGTTTCAATTTGCTCTTTACGTTTTCATGCTTAATTTTATTGAAGTTGTGCTTGGTAAGACATACACAGTGGCCACTGACCCAGTAATTTCAGATTTGTTTTAATTAACTGAGAATTTGACTGCGTTTAAAAACAAAAATAATATAACCAGTTATTGTGTGTTTAAGGCAAGCAAAATGCTATTGAGGTGAGCTATAAAATACTTGCCTAAACAAAAAACAAAGTTTAATAATTGAAAAAACAAAACATTTAAGCGTAGAAAATTCATGTTGAGCCCTTTAACCAAAAACAAAATGTGGCCCCTCCGACCACCAAAACCCAAAACTTGTTTAAAATGAGGCTAATTTATACAATATATTGTTAGCCGATTGCCAAAATGTTTAGCCAAACCCATTAAAAATTAGCGATTGGCTACTTTGGCTACCTATGTATTGCTATTTTCCTATCTGATAGCTGACAGTAAATAAACTTCGGAAAAATTTACATTTTGTTCTGGAAAACTTGAGAGAAATTCTGAGTACAGAAAATATGGCCATCTTAAACGTTCATTGAACTTTTTTAGTATGTTTGTTACCAGTAATCAGTTTAAATACACTATTAAATTTTCAAAACATATTAAATTTTATATATAATTATGTATATTAAGGAATTTCAGTTGTACTAGACTTGGTTTCCCCAAGATCTTGAATTAAAATGTTATTTCAACTAATATCTAATGTGTTGCCAGTCACTGCGTAGTAGGATGTAGATGTACTATTTGTAGATGTGGGCTTAGCTTGTTACCTTTTGTGTGTTTAACCTCTTATTGAAAATATATCTACTTATTTCGTTATCATTCCCTTTGTTGTACTTTTAACTATATTTACTATTTTCATGTCATTTGCATAATAAAAATGTGAGACCTTTAATTTCGGCATGTCAATAAATTTGTGTTATTGTTTGGCATTAATATGAACCATGTTGATTTTATTTTACAATTTTATAGATAATGCAATAATTGTAGTGGATCACATTTTAATGAAATAGATATGTTATTGACATCACGTGTGTGTGTGTGTGTGTGTGCGTGTGCAAGCAAGCAAGCAAGCTCAATCTTTTAGCTGGATATATTGCGCTCGTCATATTTTGCACAGTTTATTTGGCTTAGAACAATATTTCCAGTTATCAGATGCAAATGCCATATATCTGAGTTATTGCTTGTAGAATCTTATCTAAATTTAGAAAAGTTCTTGGAATTTTATTTTGTCAAACGTCTTGTCGGGTTGTGGCAATTTTCATCAACGATGAATCTATTTCATATATTAATTGATTATAATAGTTTTAAATATTTTTATTCAGTAAACATACTCTTAATAATTATGCACATTCTGTTTTTAAAGATTACATGCTTAATTCTAGTTTGTGAACGTTTACTATAATGTTAAATAAATTTACTATTAATTATTCTATACGGTATATAAATATATAGTAATGCCATATTTCACTGACATTAAAAGATCTAGTTAATCTTATACTAATGTGATTTGTTGTTTGATTGTATTTTCCTGTGTGTCCAATGTTTAACTCGTGATTCATTTTGCTTTTTTAATATTGGATATGGTTATCTTGTATTATGTAAATATAGTTAATAATAATAATAATATATACATTCCAACAATACTAAAATGTTAACTTTAAATTGTGAACACACTTTTATAAGGAATACTGGTAAAAATATTTGTTTCTAATCATCGGATGTGGTCCCGGGCATGTTAAATGGTTACCCCAACTCCAAATTACTGCCTGGCACTTTTGACCAATTTATACTTTTTTCTCAGCATTATTATTTTGTTAATAAAACAATTTTATCATCCAAATATACAAAACTCACAAACACATTTACCATGTACCGATTACAATTTGAATAATAATTGCTAAATTAATGTCTTCACAAAGTATGTTAACGGGTATATGAAGTGCAATGCTTTATCTGTCGTGTCTATTTATTGTCTATTGTATAGAATATTTTATCCAATCAAGATGCCTGATAATTAATTTTTAAACAACAAACAAGCGAAAATAAAGTCTTTACTAGATTATTTCAAGCAAAACGATAATGTCTTTGTTTTGGATGGCATTTTCTCAGCTATTGAAAATTAAAAGACAGAAGTCTGGTGTTTTATGATTTACATACCAGGAAAGTGTTTTAGGTAATATAAATTAAATTTCCAGGGGAGCCAAACATCCAGATCTCCCTATAAATCTCGGGCGCTTTACATAATGTAGCAATACACTTCGCATACTAATAATTTCTTACCCCAGCGCTCGAAATGTTCTCTGCACAGTTGTGTACAATACTTTACTTTGCTCTTTACAGATGCTCGAAGAGACATGAACCAGTGGTCACCTATGCCCCAGCGGTACCCTAATCAACCGGGTGCCCCAAACTTCCTGGGCTCCAGCTTGAGTGGGATGCCGCCTGGAGCCCCTGGTACACCCCCCATGGGACCTTATGGTCGCATGGCACAGAGAGCGTCCCCCCAAGCCAGAGATAAGCAGTACATGCCCTCTTCAAAATCTCAGGTAAGCTGGCGTTTGTATGTACACATGTGTGCATATAGTAAGATCTAAGTTTCGTTTCCAATGATAATACATTTGTTAAATTTATCTTCCAGTAAGTACATAATTATAGGCTTGTACGTGTTAATTTCTGAAATAGATTTCTAGCAGCTATTCATAGTGCTTTGTAGTTGAACATGCATCTCATTGTAGTCCTAATTATTACAATCCATCTGGTGATCTCGTGCATCTACAATATTACTGATAAAATGTTTAAATATGCTCTTTTAATTTATCTAATACATCTGAATTGTATATACCATGCTTTGACACCCAATAGCCGATGTCTTTTTTTCGCGGTAGGGTGACGTTAAATTTGACTTTTGATTGCTAAAGTTTTTTGTATTACATATATATTTCACTTTTAATAAGTTGTACATATTTAAATTAGCAACATTTTTTGAAGGCTTATTTTTCATACAGTTTTAGGGTTTATTAAAGATTTAGTTATATGTATGCTAAGAATATAATCACAATTTTCACGGAGCACGATATCACCAGACTTTGGTTGTATAGATCTTTTTCTTAGCTAGTGTGCATGATATAGACTTAACCAGTCCATTTTTATGTGATTTTAACAATCTCTTTTACTTTTAATCAATATTAATATATTATTAGATGTTAGCTCAACTAAAGCCCCTTTTGCTTTTAGTCTCTGCACTACAATTCAACATACTTCGGTCGTCACACTGGATATGGCATAATGCCTATCGCAGAAAAGAAACCATCCGACTCTCAATCTGCATCCTCCATTATGGATTGTGTTTTTGAAAATTTAGATCCTAAACACGTTTTCAGTTTTTCCTTGTAACAAAGTTTAAAAAAAAAGTTTCTAGTTGATGTTATCTTTTACAACTTGACAAGATGTGGTTTTTGTATGTTTCTGGCCCCATATGTTCTATTAGTTTTCAAGGAAGGATGTAGTATTGTCTTTACGGTTGCAGAACTGTCTATTTTATACAAATGGATTAATAAAAATACAGTTGTACAGCAAATTTACACAAGTACGTAAAAATATTTTGTGCAAATAATTATTCAATTACAGACATCTGTATATCCCATTGAGGGAGTCCTACCTCACTCACTCATTTACACCTTATCTCTGATGCCGTCTTTGGACAGGCACTTAATGACAGATGCCGTCTTTGGACAGGCACTTAATGACAGCCGCTGGTGGTAGAGTTCCTCTGCGAGAGAACTATAAATCAACTGATTATTGTTTCATGAAGACTTCTTTTGTCGAACCGTCCCTTTTTATGTATGGGCGACCAGCCATTGTATTGAATTTAATGCATTGCCGATAAAACACTAAGGCAATTTATCAATATAGTTGTGTGTTAAGTATTGATTAATAATGAGAATTGGAACCAATGATCTCGTTTCCCAATAAAATAAGTTTTTTTTATAATTTGTACATTTAGTTTTGGTAGTATCTTATTCCTTCCTCCCTTTCACAACTGCAGAATTATATTTGCATGGACAAAGTGCACATTGTTTTCAAAGCAAATGTTTTTGTCGGAATGGCCAATGTGCATTAAGTGTTTTTTCCACACAACTTTTCTTCTATCACATTATGAACAGAATAGGGAAGAATTGTGTGCATGTAAACATTACAAATATATAATAAAACAAATAATTTTTTAATATGATTACGTTTCATATTTTGTTGGAGATTTGTGTTGATATTTTTAATTTCAGTTATTGTGCATTGAACTGGCTTTACTAGAAAGAATGCTGTATTTTTGCAAGCAATTATTTACTTGAAATTTATTTCCTGTTTTTTGGTAGCCAGTGGAGATTATTTATTTGTAAGGTATGCAGATGTTGCTTTGTGCTGCGCAGTGGTAAGTTGGCTATATAACATTTTTAGATGCTCAAACTTAGTGAATGGACTCTAGAGCCATGACAAATTGTCATACAAATATCATGTATTTAGAGTCCAAGCTCCGTTTGAGTGTGGATTCTATATTCTCGAGGCCAGAACTGTGTGATCTCAAAACGGTTAAAAGTACCAAAGCTAAAATGTGACCATCAAAATAATGTTGAAGTGTATTCCTGGTTTGCTTCATTCAAAGTGTGCATTTTTTATCCCTGAAAAACCTTTGTTGTTGTTGTTCGTTGTGTAAAGTTCTCGAAATTTTATCCATAACAGATGGTATCAAACGACTAAATGGTGGTTTAAAATTGGGATACTTGGCATTGACATCTTTAAAGTGTTTCAATTTCTTTTTGTATATACACATGTATTGAGTTGTTATGGTATTTATTTGCCATTCTAATTTCCATGTCATTTACTCACACAGACTTTTTTGTTTGACAATACATCTCGTTTAGTACACATTTTGTCCCACTGCTAGAAGTTCAGAAACATTTGTATGCTTTAAAAAGTTTGTCTTACTTATTTTATTTTTTAAATGTCTGAAGAAAAAAACCACAAGATTTTATAAAATAATATTTTGTGCCAGTCGAGAATACTTCAGTTGATATTGAGATGTCGATATTTTTTTAAAAATTACTTATTTTTTACTGTTTTGAGATCATACAAGCCTGTTCCTCAGTCGAGCACAGCTTCATTACGAAATAATTTCTTACATTCATCTGCTTGTAGTGATTAGCTTTTCTCCTCTGTTAATCTGCTCTCTCTGACAGTAACTACTGCTGGTTCTTTTGCAGCAGAAGCCGGGTTCAATGATTGCTAATGCTCAGTTCCCTCCTAAGAAGGAGATAGTGTTCCATCTTGACAGCGTCGAGGCCGTGCAGCCACTGCTTGCTAAACGGCGACGGCTAACCAGCAAAGACATAGGTCAGTAACCAGCTGACATTTCATTCTTTCATCCAATCATTGTAGGCAGTATTCCTCATGGGTGTTAACTGTCAACTGTCAATCAGGAGACTGAATTCAGTCGTGGAAGAAATGCTAAAATTTTAAATAATAATTTTTTTTTATGTAATGTAATTTTATGTATTCACTGTAAATAGAGGATCAAAACTTGAAATTATAATGAATTTTCAG
>JAUTCZ010058005.1:0-10169 GCA_032273805.1 Melanodrymia brightae | reverse complement strand
TGACGTCCAATAACCGCTGATTTATAATCGATGTGTTTCTAGTGGCGTCGTTAAATAAAACAAACTTTACTTTTAGTTCCTACTGGCTTCAGTTAGTGGGAATGTCCCTGTGTGTTATTAACACAAGAATACAAATATGACCTGGTCAGAACCCATAGCAGCTCAACTACCCGTGGCCCACAGCCCCAGGACGTAGCTTAACTAGACTGGGAGTGGGAAGGGGGTGGATATGTAGCAGAGTTGTATAAAAAATAAAATCCTACTGGTTTCAGCTAGTAGGAATTTCCCTTTATAGCTTAGTTAGTATAGCACTTGGCTCTCATAAAGAGAGTCCTGGTTCAGTTCTCCTCAATGGAAAGGTACATTTTTGCTAAATTATCTACCGATAGCGTCCTTTATAACTGTAACAGTTTACTTCCGTTATACATACATGTAGGTACTCCATCACTTATATGTACAGTTCCGAGTTTTAAAACGAGTGCCACCGTACTTACTCGTCTAATGCTATTTGTAACATATTTCTGGCTAATAGAGCTGACTAAGAGCATTAATTTTATTATTATTAAAATTGAGATTTATTTACATCTTATTGCTTACAATATCAATATACATGTATGTATATCCTATGTGTTTCTGGTCATCAAAGTAGCTTAATGTGTCCTTTTGGCTAAAATAAACAACTACATGTACATTGTAGTTGTAAACAACTGTATAGTATACTAAAGGCCGTGTTGACTGTTGTGTGCTATATTGTGATAATGGTAATGTGGTTTAACGCCTTCATCCATGCGAGGGATGTTGTAGAGGGCGCTGAGATTGAGATGCCGTTCTGACCGAAGTCAGGTCGTTTTCTCAATCCCAGATGTGCTATGTTGTCTTGTTAGTCAGTTTATATACTATCGCTTGCTGCTATTCGAAGCAGAAAGTGGGGAGGGGAGACAAGTGTGACAATCTAAAAAATATGATGTAAAAACCAGATTTTGATGGAAATTTCTGAAAAGATGGGGTGGGTGGGGGTTGTATGCCTCTGCCCTCCCCCTAAATCCGCTGTTCCCTCGACACAAACAATAACAACGATTATTTTGAGTGAATACTAGAATAATTATCATAAATTTACATATGGATTGTTCGAGAGTAAAGCATGAAACGTAGTAAAAAAAAACTCAAATTCATAACCCAATGAATGTTTAATGTACATGTATAAGTAAGCATACCATATCTGATTTTGCATGTTTGATAGTTTGTCACCTCAAAGCAATTCCAGGCTGTCATCACATAAGTGTGGTTTAAAATCTTTTTATAGATACCAGGAAACAATGGCATATTTAAGCTTCACAATAAAGCAAACAATGATGTTTAAAACTGGCGGACTTGTGTTATTTCCCACAATGCTGTTGGTCAACTCTGTGCAGGTGTGGAAACAGAAACGTAAGCCTTTGGAAAGAACATAACATTATTGGACTTTAAAGGTAGTTTTGAGACGTGTTTTGAGACGTGTGTCACCATGTTTGCACATCTAATGCTATTTGTAACATATCAGTGGCTCATGGAGGATTTTTGTATTATTGAAATTAACTTGTTTTTTTGTGTTAAATATATATTTCATAATTTAACCCACAAGTAATGCTATATCGGTATATATTTACAAATTTAACTAACAGTCTGATTTATTGTCACTAGTGACGGGCTCTAGCAACATTTAAAAGGATTTTGTTTTCAACCAGTCCATACAGCATGGCACAGAATTCCATCTGAATCCTGACCATAAGTGCCTGTGCTCACATGCATAGGTGATTCTTGTGACAACGTGCAGAAAACTTTTTTTCCAATTAATATGCAACGTGTTGCACAATATTGATTAAAGTGTATACGATATATATTACGCAAGTGTCCGTTTCAAGTAGCACAGATGCGTGTCATAATTATTATGGTGGAAATTAAGATCTTCACCGAGGGATATATAATAAGTATATTACCGGCAGTAATAAACATGGAATGGCGTCTGGAAGGAAGAATATTATTTACACTGGGAAACAACCTGACAACCACGAAGTATGTCACTATGTGATCGTCAATATAGCTAACTCTTGAAAGCTTATACATTATATTGAGTCATTGGCGCTATCATACATTTTTTACACGTGCTTTCTCAGGCAATTTCAGATGTTTTAGCAGTGTAAAGTTTAATAAGTGACAAAACACATTGTAAATTAACTGCTAGTAATAATAATCTGAACACACTTCTAGTGGGGTATTTAATAAAGTTCTAAAACGGCTTATTCCTATTGGAACAGTACAGCGCGGTTGTTATATAGACTGTGTCCGTTATTTACTGCATGCATGTGCCGGGAGCTTACACATTTGAAATAATAAAAATTATTATATAATATTATGCACTGGTCTTGCGGGGACAAAATGAACAAAGTTGCTGGTCTTCATTAAAACAAATCTTTAGAATAAGTCACAAAGCAATCCATTCCTGTAAGACCGATATTGAGTATTTTTTTAATGTACAAATGTTTGATATACTAGTATTTTGGGTTTATTAATACATGTAATGTTAAATAATATATTTTAAAACTAGTAAAATACAATAATAAGTAGGATGTAGAGTATACGTTGGGTTTTTCTCATTCCAACCAGTGCTTGCTGCTATTCGGGAAGAGTAGGCCTATCCTATTGGCGACAGCGGATTTATTTATGAGACCATGTGTCGATATATCCAAATGTCTGACATCCAATAGCCGCTGATTTATAATAAATGTGTTCCAGTGGTGTTGTTAAACAAGCACATTATCACGTTAGTAAAGCCAGCTGTTACTAACAGAAAGCGTATAGCACATTCTGTTCAGTTTCTACTTAATATAATCGTGCCCACTGATACATGAATGAAAATAAACCTTTCTTCTACCTGCCGTCTCGCCGAATCAATATGTCAGATATTCCAAGGCTTTGCACCTATTATTTGGATTAATTTTATATTTGTTTAACGCATAATAATATGTCTATATGAAAAGTAACATGCATGTATTTGTAATAATGATAGAAAATGACATTTTAATTATTTTTGTTCATAATTCGAGTTTGAAGGTGGATGTCACGGTATTGTGAACCTAATGCTATTTGTAACATGTTTCCTGGATAATAGAGCATTTTTATTACTAAAATTAACATTTGCACTACATATTATCTCATACAATATCAATATATTATGTATACCCTATGTACTTTTGGTCATCCAAATTATTTTAGCAGCTTAATGTGTACTTTTGTTTAAAATAATTTGTATTGTACTAAAATGTTATCATTGTACGCAAATGTCCAAGGACCATGATAAGCTACTACAAATGCATTGCATATACATAGGTATATTGATATTGTATAAGTAATAAAATATACCTACATGTAAATGATAACTTTAATAAATAAAGATGCTCTATTAGCCAGAAATGTCTTACAAATAGTATTACTACTATTAGATGTGCACGTACGGTGGCATCCGTCTTAAAACTCGACAGTGTGCCTTAAAAATCAATTGTAATATCCTTAAAAGTAGAAATTAAAGGAATGTATCCGTATTGTATTGTTCACCAAATACATCGAGGATAAACACTATTTCCAATTGCTTTCAGTTAATAATATAATCAAACATGTAGTATGAATTACAGATACTAATTATGTGGTGGTTGTTTTAGAAATCGTGTGGAGGGTTCTGACTGTAGTGTTTAGATTATTTTCTCACTTCTCACAGATGACATCCGTATACATCCACTGAATAAACTGCAAAGTTATTATTTTTAAAGGCGTGTTTTAATTATGATGCTACTTGCTTACGTCATATTTTATTCTTTAATGGGGCATTGCCGTAACAATATATTTTGCGAATAGAACTGATAATAATTATTATGATCTGGTAAGAATATATTTAATTTCTCCATTAACACTTATATTGTTTGCCAAATATTAAAACTTCTTGATACGCTGTTAGATGTGCGTTTTACTATCAAACTTGATTCTTCTTATTGCACATAAATAGCGAGATATGTCTACTGTGTATAATGATGCAGTCGTCACTATCTATATAATGACGCCTGGTGAATATTTTCATCATGGGAGGCAACCTGTCTCGGCATAAATTGCTATGCGGTTATTGCCCTTGATTAGAAATTCGTTTTCCTTATTATTCTGTTGTAGCATACTATTATTGCCTCTGAACACACTTAACTAAGACTACGTTGTTTATAATTAATTATATGATATGTACAAAATTAACATTGTTCTCACCTTTAACACACAAAACATGTGTTGTTAAATATGTCAGGAAATTAGTTTTAAAACAGTTCTTTTTAAATAGTGCATGTTACATTACTGTGGTGATATTTTAGATTCTTTTGTTCTACATTATTACTAGTATTGTTTTTGAGATCAGTGGACGTGTGATATGATTTATTGTTTGATAATGCACACATGGTTCCTATGGTAGAGACACCCTTTTACGTGTGCTTGGGTCAAGTGTCCTTAACACCGCTGGTCGTTTCACTGTAATTTATTGTTTCATCCCCAAAATAATTATTCGGAATACAGAACTTGATGAAACAAATATATATCGCGGGGAATATAACACGGAGATGATGGTATTGCGTTGGCGAGAGTTCAGGTTGTTGGTCTATAAGCACAGCCGTAAAAATATCGATTGTAATAGAAATATGGTTTGGGTTTATTTCTGTGACAAGAAATTGCTTCTGATACTCAGTGACACCAAACCAATCTCACAACGACATGTGGCAAACTAACTACATGTAGTTACCATCAAGTCATTGCATGTTCAACTGGTGCCACATGGAGAGATAAAACAGTTTATCATCACGGCGTATTTTACGTAATGTTAAATTTAATGGTATTCGTGGATTGTACCCGTGTTATTTAATATAGGTTGTGCTCATGTTCTTCATATACCGTTCTCACGCAAAAGCTTAAACTACAAAAGTTTGCACTTTGGTTCTTTGAAACTGTGATATGTTCGTAACATTTCAAAGAATAGCTTGCCATCTCAAACACAATGTATTAAACTACTTTATACCATTTGACAAATCAAATTAGATGGAGCCTTCCGACCAATTCTGGAAAGCCTGATATCTCGTTTCGTATTTTGTCGGCTTCAAGGTTCTCACGGAGCGATCACGTGTCACCGAGCGTGTGTTCGGTGCCTTCCGGAAGATTAAGTTGTTGCTGAAGCCTTGTTTGATAATTGCACTTATGGGAGTTGGTAAAGAATCTATGTTGAAACGATTACTGAGGGTAACAAATCAAGCCTAACTGTTACTTGATATAGCTTGACACAGTATGAGGATTTGCTAACCTGTTTAGGATTCACTCAAGTTTAAATAAAGTAAATATTAAAAAATCAAACTGCATTGCAATGTTCTGTAAATTCAAAGTCTCTGTCTAAGATATGCAACGTCACGATTCAAAGCGAAACAAATGTCAAACTGTAGCCTCGGGTTCAAGTTCAAAACACGTGATCTATCTTTCATACTCTTACAGTCAACTAGCAAGAAATCTATAACACAATTTGATTCACAGTTTCAAATGCATATGATAAGTCGCAATAACATTCTCTCACGACACCGTGGTACACTATTCACTACTTACCGTTTTGACTCGTTAAATAAAACTGTGGAGTTACTGATAGATTGCGTTAAAGACTATCACTCACCGATTTTAGCGCCGAAAGTATCCACTCTGCAGCATCTGCAGATCATAAAAGTGACCTTAGAAGTGTTGTAACTTTTTTCTTGCGTGTTTTGGCAAAGTATTGATACAACATAACCATACGCAATTGTGTACAAAAACAAGGATCATGTTTTATCTTCTGTTAACATAAAACATGTTTGCGTATAACTAGATTTACTTCATAGTCACGTGAGCTCGTTTTCGCGCTTAAATGATGAGTCAATATCTTTAAGTAAATCGACATTTCGAGTTAAAATTAACAATATCATGAACCTATATTTTCCTCCTAAATACTTATTATGTCACTTTACTGGGCATATTGAGTATATACATACATTTGTGAATATTCAAGCTTGTGCAAACTTTGCCGAAGACCGGAAACCTGAGTACAGAGTCTGGTGTTGACTTTTGCCCAAGTGAACATGTTTGTAAGAAACTGTACACCCCGAGTACTGACTCGCTACAACAGACACCTCGCAGTACCATGAGAATGTAACATCTTGACGCGTGTAGCATTACCTCTCTCGTTGACTGCTTCAACATAGAATTCATTGTAATTAGAACGCAAACGAAACAAAATAGCAGAAAACAATCTTCTGTTGCTATGGGTTGCTATATAAGAAAGAAAAACCGAAACCCATTATGTTCGCTGCGCATAGTGTCCAACTTTATGGTTTAAAAAAGACAAGAAAACATCGATAGTTTTGATTGGTTTATTAATATTAACGGGTAACCAAATACCTGAAACACGGCGTCGCCACCCCGCTTAAACCAACAAGTCAGTAAAATGTTATGATGGCGTCGAAACGCAAGATCAATGCAGCGCAAAATGGCGTTATTATAAATACTTTTCACAAGCGGAATCAATAATAGATTTTATATTTTGCCACCTTGCTGTTTGCTGATTGTACAATTAAGAAAGGGCTCTATTGGATGAGCGGGCCTTGAGTTTCACATTCTCTTGCAAGCTGTGTGTGGAAGTTCGTGATATTACCACGGTTACTGATGAGAATGTCGGCAGCTGAGATGTACAAACGTATTCTTCACGAACACAGCTTTTTGTGCTTGCACATCGCACATCGCATCGTGCGAGCTTCATGGTACATTGACAGGTAAAAGAAAGTCAGAACTACATCAGTTAAAAAGTTCATGGTGTCAAGAATGCCAACTTTTAAAAATTCACTCCCGAGTTTGAAAATTGATGCCACAGTATATATACAAGTGCATCTAATCCTATTTATATCATGTTTTTTTGTTAATGGAGTATTTATTATTATTATTAAAATTAACATTTACTTACATCTTATTACTACAATATAAATATAGGCATATCCTATGTGTTTCTGGTCATCCAAATTTGTTATAGCAGCTTAATGTGTACTTTTGTATCCTACAACATTATTGTAGGGATACGTCCAAGGACCATATTAAGCTACTATTCTCAATTCACAGCTGAACAGCTATTATCTGGCTACCAAATCGACTACAATTATTTTTCTGTTAATTGAGACAACAATAATAAAAATAAAAACTTTCCATACAAAATAATTAGTATGCTATTCAACCACTATCACACAGACTAGCGGGTCAAGGTAATTTGTGACAAGGTCAATTCAAGAGTTGGCGTTTCCGACGTCTATCTAAATACTATTCCGCCATTCAGAATGCCTACGTAGGCTTTAAATGTGACGTATTGATTATGTGGATGTTTTTATGGGAATAGACAATATTTACTATTTACCGAGTCAACCACGCAGTCTGAGTGACAACTTTCTGTTTAGTGGGGAAACTATCTCAAACTGTCAAAGTCGATCAATTTATTTAATTTAAGGCCTTGATTCTAATTAGAAAGAATTCCAGGCATTTAAAGACACACAGAGAGGGCTAAAATCGAATGTCGTCCATCAATAAAGCGACTTGAAGTTTTCTCAATGAAAAGTTCATGGGAAACTTGTTGTGTACAAGGTTGTTTAGCGGTGGACTGTTACGGACAATCCGTACAGGAAGCTGACTTATATCTTATGGTATCCACCATCTTGTCATGTGTATATTGTCTGTGTATGTATGTATGTATGTATGTATATAACTATTTGTATCCCTTATTATGTATGTATGTGTGTATGTATATATATTTGTATGTATTATTATGTAGTATTATGTTTCCCTCTTACGCCGTTGCTCAACGGCCTGAGTGTAAATAAATTCTGTTCTGTTCTGTTCTGTTGGTTTTTTTTTACACTCATTAGCAGACATTTATTTTCGTGCTGGTGTTAATTAAACATTAATTTCATTTGTGTAAAGCGAATTGGCTTCATTCTGCTATGTTACTCCAGTACGTTAGGTCTTCTACCCTGGAGCGCCCTTAATTGACACGTTCTCTATCAGTGGGGAGTCTTTTATCTGAAACAATCGATCCAGCATAAAGCACACATTTCCAATTAATACTTCGTAACTGAGTAAAATATAATGGCAAATATGAATTAATGTGCAAAGACGCAGTTGGGTGCCTACTTGAATACCAAATTGAGACACAAAAACTACATGTGTGTGTGTGTGTGTGTTGTATTAGCAGAAAGGATGTATTTGGTTTAATGTCGCACAGGAATTATTTATGACTATAGCGAAGTTCTAGCAATATCTTTATAATCAAATTTGAATTGCATGTGAATTATATAGTTCTGAGAACTTAACTTCATGGTGAATGTTTAATGTAAGGTAAAAGTTGCAAAATGCATATAGGTTCTATTTTGAAGCAGTTAGGCCTACTGCAATAGTTTCACATTCATCTGATATTTGTCCACGATAGGTTATATTAATTGCATGTGCATGGTTTAATATATATATATATATATATATATATATATATATATATATATACCAGGACCAAAACGCTCTCTGCGGAGTTCTGCATGAAACCAAATATCCCCATCCTTTACGCAATGTCAGCCTGCGCGACTAGACAGAACAATAGAGCTTCTCTAAGAGTGGAGATGACGTCAAGTAGTCCATAAACTCCGTCCTAGACAATCAAATAATGAACCTGATGTTGAAATCTCAATCCATCATTATTGCATGATGAATGCTTCTGTTTAAATCCAGTACTGGTGAGATTCAAGACTTTATACAGATTTTCAATCACCTATAGTTCCCCGCCAAACGTTTCCGTTCTGCTGCATCTCCAGACAATAGCGTGACCTTACTAATTAGCTACAGGATTTGGCGATGTATTCGTACAATGTACAAAACGCAATTTTACGTAATGTAATGACATTGTTACATTTCTGTTGATGTTTATAATCATATAATAAATGTATGCAATTATGTAGATAAACCAGGACAGTGCTCTCTTATTTGCCTCTGGATAGCAGATTGATTAATTTGGCTGTTCCAGACCACTTCCTGTCTTTACTATCTTATTAATCATGTCTCTTATTAAAGAGAAATGGAACACAATCCAGCAATGTACAATGCTATCATAGGTAGGACGCAATGTACAATACTATCATAGGCAGGACGCAATGTACAATGCGATCATAGGCAGGACGCAATGTACAATACTATCATAGGCAGGACGCAATGTACAATACTATCATAGGCAGGACGCAATGTACAATTCGATCATAGGCAGGACGCAATGTACAATACTATCAATGGCATGACGCAATGTACAATACTATCATAGGCAGGACGCAATGTACAATAATATAGGCAGGACACAATGTACAATATTATCATAGGCAGGACGCCATGGGCGTCATTTTCTAAAGAAAAGTGGGGTGGGGGGGGGGACATGTGCTATTTATACTAAAAAGTGGGGGGACCATTGCATGTTAGTTCCCCCACCTCCAAAAAGACGCCCATGATTGGATATAAGCTCGTAAATAAGTTATAGTTTTAGACTATACATGTAGGGTATATTATGCAACACGATGAAAATGAGTGGGATAATTTCAGCGTTGACCTACTACACTAACCATACACCTGTTATTTGTTATACAGATAAGTATTTTATTCAACTCTGCTACACAATTATTCACAATACTCCAGATGTTATCGATATTTCGCTCTGTGCATTAAGTACAGCTGCGTTACGTTTGCGCAGACTCCCAGCGGACGATTCGTGCATCTAAAGGCCGTGTCAGACTGCAATTCGCGACGTATTATAGTTCAAGTTTCGTCTGTCTTCCATAATTGCGTCTGTGCAGACTTGATAACGTCATACATTTGTATCTAAACGATACATTTAAATACGGCAAAAACAAATATTTATCTAATAGAGCAATTATTTTTCTGTTAACGTTCCATAATTGCGCCTGTGCACTTGATAACATCATACATGTGTATCTAAAGGATAAATTTAAATACAGAGCGATAACGCAAGTGAAAGATGAACAAACGTATGTGTTATAACGCAGATTCGCCATAGATA
Organism: Melanodrymia brightae; assembly: GCA_032273805.1. Lineage (NCBI taxonomy): Eukaryota > Metazoa > Mollusca > Gastropoda > Neomphalida > Peltospiridae > Melanodrymia > Melanodrymia brightae. The sequence goes on along the minus strand of JAUTCZ010058005.1, from coordinate 7 downwards.
CGGGAAT
>JAUTCZ010057994.1:0-10170 GCA_032273805.1 Melanodrymia brightae | reverse complement strand
TAGTGCCCACGATAGGCGTCCGCTATAACAGCTTGCTCTGAACGTGGACGTTAAACAATTTGACCTTGACCTTGTCAAGTCATGGCATCGGTGTAAAAGGAATATCGTAACAAAATATGACACAATCGAACGTCAATCAAGTATGCCTATACATAGTGCATAGTTAGGCCATTATAGTACCCATGTATACAAACATTGAGGAGGAACGACTCGAAAAGTGTGCTTCATTCAAGTTAGGTGTAAAAGGAACGCAAGTCCGGTAGCAATGCAAGTTCGGTAATATCGTAACAAAATGTGTTAAATAATAAATTTTACGGAATGAAACCGAAATATTACTTACAAGTCTTAGCACTGATGGAAGGAAAAAAAACAACAATAAAACTGATTTAACTGTTTTGACCGCCATACACCATATACATAAAAATTACTGCCAAAACACAATTTTCAAATTACATGCATACACAAAGTTGGAATACCCGGTGAAGGATATTGCGATTGTGAGGGCAGGGAGAGGAAGAGAGGGAGAGGTAAACCAACTATAGACCAAAAAATAGCTTCACAGAGACAACAATATTTGGTGTAGGTCAACTACAGAAAAAGGAGCCAACTATGATAGAAATAGTGAAAGTAATACAAGAACTTCATGTACAGAAATCTTTTATGTTTTCCCAAATAAGGGAGGGGCCGGGATTCCTTGCAACCTACCCCTAAATCCGTACCTGGATACGAGTTCTCTAAACATACATCTAGATAAACAGGAAATGGTCGTCTTAAAATGAGCAATTCACGAGATCGGATTCCGCCCCACCCCCTACACCACTACCAGCGATAGTTGATAATTTGAAGCATGCCCGCAAACGACGTGGAATGGCGAGACTTGTGTGTGCCACGTGTCAAATTTGTCGCACAAATACAAGTTCCACATTTGCCCTGCTACAATCCCAAGGTCCTGACTTTAATGGCCTTTGATGATCTCGATTTGACACCATGGAAAGTTCACACATGATGTTACACTTAAAACCAGTGTTCTCAAATCAAAGAAACGGGTATTGTCCTATCAATATAAAAGTTACTTGCTAAAAAGAGTACTTTAGTGTACAAAGGTGTCTGAAGTTATATGGGTCCCATTTCTATATATTCTTATAATTATAGGAGCGAGGTGTCTAGCTAGGTGTGTTGGTGGTGGACTTGCGAACTAGTGGACACTAAGGAAAACGGCGATCCAGCCTCTTCCCCACCTCTCATCATACCGGGTATATCGATATTGACGTAACTTCATAGCATGTACATAACTTAGTACGTCATCTTCGCAAGCTAAAGGCCATCATTCAGTGATTGCCCTTTTACGTCATTACCACAGGTATGCATGCATGCATGTACCAGTATGTATGTACATGTATTTAAGTACATGTATGTATGTATGTACGTTACATAAGTAGGTACGTATGTTTGTATATATATATATATATATGTATGTACGTACGTAGCACGGCCCTTAATATGTCAGTCGTGGACCGCAGGTTGGAACGGGAAAACCCGACTGGGATTGAATGTCTAATGCATTTTTATTTCGACACACTATTGTCGAAGAACTGATTCCGTCATATAGGCTATTCTTAATGATTAGCAACAAGGGATCTACTATTATACACTTTCTCACAGACAAGATAGCACTTGTAACCACAGCCTTTAATGTACTGGTAAAGAACTGGCTGGAACAAGAAATAACCAACTAGTCTACTAACGAGGATCGATCCTTGGATCTCGCGATTGATAGGCGGATTCTTGCGATGAGAAGAGAATTGGAGCGTGGGAGGCGACATCTGCATACATGTGTTTAATGGTAGAGCACAGTGACTTGTAGACTTGAAGCATATCACGGTTTGCTCATGTCATGTCATGTTGAGGTAGGCTTTCCACTGGTACCAAGACCTACACTCATGTTCATGGAGTAAGCTATCAATGACGTTCACAGACAATAGAAATCCACCCTGGGTGACGTACACGATGATAATCATTTCTACAGGGCTTTTTGGTGAGAAATAGTAACTATTCAACAATTAGTCAACTTTACGTGGGAGAGGGTAATGACAATCCCCGTTATGTTTTTGCTAAACCTTCGTAAGTAAAACATTCGGTGGTTGGGGTGGAGGGAACAAATAATACTTGGTTCAATATAATACATTAACCTGATCCACGTGCGCACGTAAATACAATTTTGATGAAAACAACAAAAACAAAATGCCTGTACGTGCTTATCATTTGTGCCTCCGGTGGCGAATGATACTTATCTTTCGCGAACACCCGATGTAATGTCATCTTTACTTTGGCTGTGATTTTCGAGTGCATACAACGTCGACTTTAATAGAACGAATTAACATTAGGCTACCTGTTACATTCCCAAAATTACAAGTTATATTAGGTATATAATGATACATGCATGTATTCAGTTCCGTCTTATCTCGTGGGCACACTGGGCAGTTGCCGGGGGCTCCGCGATTATAGGGGATCCGAAATTCAATTTGAAAAATAAAAATTAAGTTTAGGGGGCCCAATGCATTGCTTTGACATTCTTAACACTGCTCTGTATAGGCATATGTATTAGGATACGTATGTATGTATGTATGTATGTACGTATGTAATAATAAATTGTATGTGTGTGCGTGCGTGCTTGCGTGCGTGCTTGCGTGCGTGCGTGTATTTTTGTTTAGAATTACGCGTGAAAAAAAGGCGTAAACGTATCGGTTATTGCTGGAAAACGCGCCTGAGCGGTCCTAAATTCAATTTTTTTCATGGGGGAGGCCCCCCAGACCATCCCTTTATATGTGGGTGCCTTCGGCACCCGCTTTGGAAGGCATAGCCTTCCATGGTGCCCTTATATATATATTTTTGATTTGCCCTTTTTATCCAGCAACACCCCCCCTTACCAAAATCCTGCATCCGCCCCTGAATCTATAATATTATTATTATTATTATTCATGTGTTATCGTTTCATAGCCATGTCGCAAAGTACGCACTACAAAGAATGTCCGCGGCAGACCTACTGTCTAAATGGAGGAACCTGTCTGTACATCCCGGACCTGACGGTTAATTTCTGCCAGTGAGTAAACATTATTCGCACTTGATATATAAAGTTCTGCGTAATGTAAGTTATCTAATTTAAATAAGTGTAAATACAATAAAAAAAACTATTAATATTAAATTAGCCAGAAATATATTACAAATAGCATTAGACATGTACGGTGCAGGTATTAATAGTCAGTGCTACGTTTGTCTGTTGTTTTAGACTACCTGCGTAGGCCCTACTACACGTGTATAGATCTAACGTACATTTTTTATTTGCATGTGATCGTCAAGTTGCCCAGCAGAATGGAGAGGAAAAAGATGTGAAGAAGTTGACATATTTAGCTTACTTCATGAATTTGAAGGTTTGTATATATATATTTATTTATTTATTACAACTTCGATAGGGCAATACCAGCATTACCAGGTTTCTTGAAATCAAGAAACTGATATTATCCGAGGTCAAATGCCGCTGTCAATAACAATTTCTCGGGTCTATAAAAGCTGTTATTGCCAAAAATATGAAAATGTTTGTTACATAATCTTGATAATAACATCAGTCACAATGCTTGTATTTTCAGTTTGTCTTTATCTAGATCAGAATAGGCCTTTATACATTCAGCGAGTTCGTTATATAATCCTACGAGGATATAATTATATCATTATTTAAGGAAGGTCATGTGACAGTTTTTCGACCAATAAGAATACAAATAAATTCCCATTCTGTAACAATAATTATGCTGATATAAAAGTGCTCTTATATGTAGCGTATTATAAGCTTCAACCATATTAATTGTTGGATGTTGACTACACCTATTTTGAAAAGTGCACAAAATGTGTGTTATACGCAAACGCACTCAATTAACCTTTATGTTAACAAAATAGAAACACTGTCCTTGTTTATCTACGTAATTGTTAACATTATGATTATAAACATCAACAGAAATGTCAAACTGTCATTATATTAGCATTATACATAATTATCACGCCGAAACACGCAAGAAAAAAGTCAGAACCCTCGTGACGTCACTGCTATTGTCTGCAGATGAAGCAAAGCGGTAATGTTTGGCGCCAGTATCGGTAATATTATTGAGGATGTTTAAATAGAATTATTTATTATGATTTTCTTCAGATGCGAGAGTTCTGTGATGACCTCTGCTGGCCAGTGTGATTTCGAAGTCTCTCACTTCCGGTCTAAGTCAGTTCTTGTCCACTGTTATACAACATCAACAAACTCGCTCTTAATCAGTACATCTTTAATAATTCATGTAAAAATGTTAATGTGCAATATTGTGAATAAAACATGTATGATTTTAATTATGTACAATCTAAGTATATGAGTTTGATGTAGACCTACATGTATATAATTATATAGATGTATGTATATATTATATATTTGAAACATTAAATTGATAGACATGCATTATTTTGTTTCATACTACAGAATAAGTGAAAATTGGTTTCTATAATTATATAAATGTGTTAAGGTATCATATGTATTGATGTTAAAAGCTGAAACTGTTTGTAAATTAATATTAATAAAAGGTTTCAGTTACAAGTCATTTGCTGCTTCAGTTAAACCAATTTTAACAACCAAATAAACTTAAATAAAATAAATGTTATAGTTTCATATAATTATGTAAAAAAAATTTACAATAATTTATTGATATTTTTTTATTCTTTTTTTTAAAGAAAATTTTGTAGGAACTTTATATATTTTTATAAACTAATTTGATTCAAAACATGTATTTCAGAATAAGTTATTAATTTCAATGCCTATTTATTGATATCATTACATTTGATTAAAATTGACCACACATCGTATGTATCGGAAACGTTGTATAGTACGGGTAACTCTGCACGCTGGGCATGGGCTAATTATACATCAGTGCCGAGCCTTTATGAACAGGTTTCTGTGTTCCGTGTGCTCAAGCACTAGACTTAAGATACAAGACCAGTGTTACACCCATCTACGTTTCTCAATGTGGCCAGAATCACTTGTTATTACCCACGCCACCGTCTCCTGCAACGAAATAACAGCTCATGTGTACGAAAAATATGACAGTTTACATGATTGTGGTATATAATTATATATTTATACTTTTATATTACATATTATTATATTATAGGCTTATTAGTTATATGATAATTGTTCAAAATATTTTTTTCAATCATTACATTTAGTCAGAAAAATCATAATATAGAAATGTTGGTCATATATAAATATTTACAAACAAATTTAATTTGTCCAAATATGTACCGGTATGAAGCCTAATACGGAATCATATACGGTAGCAAAGATAACGCGTAAATGTCCGGCTATCGGCTCATCGAGTGTACGTTCCAACTACTGGGCTAGATATTATTAATATAGTTACCCATTTAACGTACTTCTAACATCTTCTGACATCTGATTACATAAAAAGATTATAAAAAGCTATTGTAAAGAAATACATGTGTGCATTTCATAATATCTGCCGTCTTTCGTCGTTGACTGATACATAATTATAGATTGGTGTATAAAATTAATGACATTTGATCTTAGTCACTTTCCCGAGTGGCACTTGCCTCTACTCAAAGCTAACTTTAACTTTCTAATAGTCAATTTCCCTTTTATGTCGAGCAAAACTCCATCTGCTCCAGAACATGGGGTCTACATATCACAACTTCTGAGGTACTTTAGGGCATGTTTTTTTTATATGCCGATTTTAAGCAACGCATGTCCTTCTAGTTCATAAGTTGTTCAATCAGGGTTATACCGTCTATTGACTGGGGAAAACTTTCGAAACGTTTTATCATACATTCATAAGCTATTTCACAATATGACGCATCATTGACACACATGATTTCTGATGCAAGACTCTAATTATACCTGTTTAGCGCTTTTTCATCGTTTTGATGAAGAAAGCGGAAAACAATATGGCTGTGCATACGACTGGTGACACCGGGATAGCAGGATATACGCTCTAATTTCGCAAACACCTTGTATCATTACTGCTTTGGTTGGGATTCGTGGGTACACGCCATCTGGACTTAATGTCCCTTCGATATGCAGGTATAATATATGTCTTGAGCAAAGATACGCATTTCGCCATATCAATGTTTTATCGTGTATGTAGGATGGTAAACTAAAAGTAACGAACGATCCAATTACGATTTCGAACCTGTCCCCATCTAACATCTAGAGAGATACTTCAGCGACGACGCATTCTAATAAGCCGACCAATTTGATATAAAATACCCAATCCCGTGGATTTTGACTGTCAAATGAAGGATGGCGGTATTATAGTCATACCCATGTTCTGTAAAGCACTCAAGAACCGACTTAATTGAAGATTGTTCTTGCAATTTGTAATTCATCGCTATTGAAATGTTGGTAGACACAAGATTATCCATTTGTATTTGTTGACACTTACTCTAGCTTACAGTTGCGGCTGATTTTCACCAACCAATGGATTGTCATTATGGAATTGTACATGACTAATCTAAACAAGAATCACCTTCGCTTAAGTCCTTTGTCATGGAAAAGCATATTCAGATCTAATGAAGATAGAATACAGCGAGCCACATGACCTTCATCGATACTGACCAATAGAATGACGGGTTTGCACCGGAAGTCAGTGGCCTTCCGGGATTGGTTCGCTGTGGGGTACGTGGTCTTGCTGTTGTTGTTGGTGTTGGTGGTGTGGGTACAGAATTGATGCCTTGTCTCAGACGAAAGACGTCACTCAACCAGAACTGCATTCTCCTTGGCCATAGATCAAAGTTTCCAGTCACTCTGCCATTTAATGTTATATAACCTTTATGTGACACGTTGAATGCTGGCCATTCGACATTTACTGATCCTGGCAGCCCATTGGGATTTCTGAAAATTAATACACGTTTTTTACTGTAGATTTTTACTATTGTGGCACAGTGGCAGAACTCAGCGTGAGAAAGTTGTTTATTACACAATTTAATGTTTTTAATCTCTTAAGTTTAACATGCCAAAATGTCTAAATATGAGAATGTTTGATGTCTTTAAATCTTATATTAAAAGATCTATATTAATGACTACACATATATTTACACGTTTATATTTACACGTTATCTTTCGTTCTACTTTTAACTGTTATTTCTGCTGTTAATGTTTAAATACTAACCCGAACTTAGCAAAGTTTGCCCAGTAGTTCATCATCTGAACAGACAACGCTCTGTTAGCGACCCGAGGTGATCCAAAGACGTATGGCAATTCCTCTCCGTGGTTGGCTCCCCGGAACCAGCCTGTAGGTCTCCCTCGTGTCTGGCTGAACAGGTACTGGTATGTCGTACGGTTTCGGTTATTTCCGGCATGGATCATGTTCGACAGTTGCGTGGGTGCTACAAACATCATATCTCCGTACATGTTCACTACCTGTCTAGCTTGTTCGGGGTCCGAAATAGATTCGTTAGAGTACTGTTGGCATATCGCTTCGGCTATTTCCTGAGACCCATTGAAGTAGTCCGTAGCGATGCTTGGCGCTATGTTGTTGCAGAACACCCTTCTTGGAATTCCTCTTGTGATATCAAAATTGTAATTCCTTTGAAAGTTTCTCAGAGGCCAACGGACAAGTCCTCCCTCTGCGTCAGTAACACCCGCCATGAAGTCAATGGTTGGCATAGGGTTGTAATATTGCCGGTTGTTTTTGCTGATTAGGAAGTCTGGTCTTACCGGAACCAATTCGCCATCCACCACAGGTGCAATCTCCAGTCGCCAAGCTAGTATCTCCGGAGTCCTAGCACGTGCAGATGCCTCCAGAATCCTCTGTGTGGTCTGCGTCCTAAGGCAGGCCATAAATGCGTTGTTGTCAAGTTGTCCACGAGCATCAAGTCTTGCGCAACCTAAATTGTCAGCCAACCTTCTTGTGAAACTTATTGGGTCGAATGCCAAGGCACGGGGAGATATCCCGACTCCGCTTTCGCATATAGCTCGCTGAAATAATCCACGACTCAACGGAATAACTGCATGGATTCCTACACTGTACCCTCCGCCAGATTCGCCGAATATGGTAATTCTGTTTGGATCTCCCCCGAATGCAGCGATGTTGTCCCTCACAAACCGAATCGCAACGTGTTGGTCCCAAAGACCGTAGTTACCTGGAGATTCTTGATCGCCCGTGTATATAAACCCAAATACGTCCAGTCTATAGTTGATAGTGACGACTATAACATCTCCAGTCAAAGCCAATGGTGTTCCATCGCTACCCATTCCCTGACCTACCACGAATCCACCTCCATGTATCCATACCATCACGGCCTTTGGTGAAGCTGGCGTCAGTGTACGAGGAACATAAATATTCAACACCAGGCAATCTTCGCTCGTTTCTCTGTTTGGCAGCCATCTTGTATTTCCCCTCTGTGCACAGGACGGGCCGAATCTTGTCGCGTCTAGAACACCGTACCACCGGCTCCTAGCGACAGGCTTTTTGAACCTCAGTCTCCCAACGGGTGCCTCGGCATAGTGAATGCCTACAAACGAGAACACCGCTTCATTCTGAAATCTGCGGACTCGTCCTTCGATCTGCCCAAGACCGGTAGTGACGACAGGACCTCTCTGAGCGCCCACTCTTAAGCTTAAAGCGGCTAGACAACACAGCAACCAGATCATACTGAAATCTGAAAATATTGATATGTCACTGTTATTTTGTTTCTGCATTTTGTCTATATCACTGATGAGACGTTTAAGGCTCAAAGTAATAAAGAATTGAATTGAATTGAAAAAGTGTATATGGAAGCAGTGGTCAGTGTCTGTTGGTAAACCAGTTGATTTAAAAAAAATAATTATGCATGCGGCTTATTATCACGGCTTTGGTTGTGATTCGCGAGTAAATGCCATAGCGACTTTGTCGTAGTTTTCCTTCAATACTATCCTGCGCAGAGATACACATTTGGCTAGATGTCAAAGGCTTTGACATTTAGAATAGGCAATTATTTAAGAAAGTCACTAACCTCCTTTAAACGATACTTCAGCTAGTAATAATTACACTTTCTTCTATTAAATTTTACACCCACCCCTCATTTTATGATGACTCCTCTTACTTCAACGATTCATTAATAAAATGTATGCAAGCGCTTAGGAAATCCTATTTCCGGTCTGCATGTTCAATATCAAAATGGTGGACGTAGTTACCGTATCCATTCTTGAATAGCATTTACTTTGTAATATACATGTATTAAACTTTTAGGTGGGTTTTTTTTTCTTTTGAACTTTAATTGCAGTTCTCTACAACCTTTAATTTGCTGTGATCATTTTGAACATTCGTGACTTATAATAAAATATCTGTAGTGGCGGAAATTTTAAGTGGTTATGGCAAATTTAGTTATAAAAAAATCATTTTTTGTTGGCTTATCATTCTTAAAAATGTTTTATTAAAATATTTAAATCCAAAATCATTATAATTATTAATATTGATCCTGATATGACAAATGCGTCGACAAATTTACTAAATGACACAAATCTGAACTATTTTTATGTTATTTTATTTTTCTAAAAAATAAAGAGCTGTGGTACATTCTGTTACTACTTTGTTTATAAAATATTTAAACCGATCACAACAATAGCAAACGACAAGTGTTTTTCAAAGCGAAGGGTCTTGACATGTGTTGGCACATATTACATTTTTGCTTCTTTTTGACTTTTTTAAACAAATCTGATCTCGAGTCATGCACCTATGACTTGTTGACACTGTGTTTATCAGATGGGTGTTCACACTCTGGAAAGGCACATAGCAGGAAAATATGTTTGAAGGTCAAGCGTTGGCCAAAGGTATAGAGATCAAAGAGCAAGGAAATAATCATCCTGTGTCTACATTGCGAACAATTCCACTTTCATGGTGACGATCACGCTTTGAGACAGGTAGCGGGTACAGCGGTTGCGGTTTTCAACTATTTTAACACATTTTACCAGTTAAAACAGACCAAAGCATGCAGGCATAATTGTACATGATAATGACATGTAAACAGTCCGTTTTCAAAACTTGATTAAGTAAAAAAGATCAAGTTTGTTCGATTTACGACGCCACTGGAACACATCGATTATAAATCAGCGGTTATTGGACGTCAGACGCATGGTTATATTGACACATGGTC
>JAUTCZ010057983.1:0-10171 GCA_032273805.1 Melanodrymia brightae | reverse complement strand
CATATACATTGTATTAATAATACGTACGCACCAAACAAACAGCGTTTAGCGATTATTATTACTTAGGCTCTTTAAAAATCCAGTTTATTTAACAACACCACTAGAGCACATTGATAATAAAGGCATTGGTAATGGCTTGGGACAAAACAGAACATGATTATTATAATAGTATCGTTTTAGCATAATCCATGTACTAGCAAAAAGACATTATATAAAGATAAAGTTTGTTTACAGCATGTTGATAAATTAATCATTTGCTATAGGATTGCTGATTTTCACACAATAATCCTCCTGCCAACTCATAAGCTAGTCTTTTTTCAATGAGCAGCAAGAGATGTTTTATATGCACTTTTCCCATGAACAGAATAACACATACCACATCCTTTGATATACCAGTTATAGTAACAACACAATACAGTACAATATTGAAACTTGACCACAAAGAAAACCTGCTGCCGCTGCATAGGCTACTCTTACCGAATAACAGCAAGGGATATTTCCAAGACAGGATAGCATACACTATAGCCTTTGATGGACCAGTCATGCATCACTGGTTGGAATTGGAAATAACCCAATGTGTCGACTGAGGAGGTTTGATCCTTCGACCCATAAAATACTGTAAAATACTATTTGTGTCCATAATTTTTGCAGTTTTCATGCTTGTAATGTAACCACGAAAATTACAATGCGCAAATAGTTGTTACATTTCGCAAGCTAATCGTTTTTTTGAAATCGAGAAAATTTACAATTGCCAATATTACCAATTTTACAGCATGTGATGACCGAGACATAATGATCATATAGGATTTGCCTGAAGGATGGTTCGACATGTTTAGTTACAGTTGTGATACATTAATGTGACTTAGAACATGGAATATGTGATGACTGAGACATAATGATCATAATATAAGACTTGCCTGTAGGATAGTTGGACATGTGTAGTTACAGTTCTGGTGCATTGTTCTCAACCCTAAGAGCAGGTTTTCTGGCCCAACGGTCCAGCCAATTTTCCACCCTGTCACATTGAAAGTCTTTCCTGCACTTCCGATTGTTAGAGTTCTTTCCCACATCCCAGGCAGGGACGCTGTTCAACAACAAACATTTCTCACATTACAACTGTAATTTCTCAACAGAGGTATGAACAAGATAAATGAAAAAGCATTCATGTGCACATGTGGGATTTGAATCTACGGCACTAATTTGCATGCCACTTAACAGTCCAACACCATAAACGCTTGGTCAACCCAGTTGTTATTAAAAAATGAATGCAGGTTTAGCTGTGTTTATCATGTGTAATGTAAAGAAATTATAATGATGTTCTGTGATACCTAACATCTTAAAAACAAATAGTACTGAAAATTCACAGCCTGGTGTTGTCAATGTCCCCACTAGCAAGATGATGAGAGAAACAACAATTGCAGCATGATAATCAAGAAATTGCATGAGTAATGTTTTGAACAATATCTGTTAAAAACTGTTAATGGAGATAGACACTCAAGAAGAATTCAAATCAGAAGTCACAATGTTGATAACTATCAAAACACTTGTAAAGGGACATAACTGCAGTAAAGATCATCAGATTTATAAAGGATATTAAATGAGCTACTAGTACTTGTATTATCAAGTTTAAGTTCAAAAGTGAATTAAGTGTCAAACTTTTTAGTAACGTTTGTCAGTATCTTGAATTAATTTAACTCAACCAAATAACAGGTTATAAAAATGTAAAAAAATATGATAAATATCTCCCCGGTTATGTTTGTTCTTCTCAGTACTATACTTACCAATCTTTATGTGCTTGTTCTGTTTGTAAACAAGCCACTCGTAAACTTCATCAGCTACACAAACAACATCATACTTGATACAGAGGCTGGCTATAAGTTCCAGTTCTTCCTTTGTAAACACCTAGAAGAGGAAAGTTCATCATTACAAAGATTAACTTGTATATCAGAGGCGGTATTTATCAAGCGACTTAAGTCAGAAATAATATTTAAGTCTGAGAAAGAACTTAAGTCTTTACGATTTTGACTTAAGTTCTGTGAAAAATCAAACCTACAAACGTAGACATAAGTTTTGGACGTTTTTGACTAAACTTTTAAGTTTCCTTCTGACATGTCTTAACAATTCTACAAAAATTTAAGGTTGTTTACTGTGGATTCTTTGTAACTAGGAACGTACGTTGTTGTCTTATCTTAGTCGATTTAATGAAACTCAAGTCGAAACTTAAGAAAAACTTAAATACCACCCCAGGAGTAAGTGTTCTCATGTTTCTACACACAGTGCTAAGAAGACAAAATATACTGTAATGATTACCTAAAGGCGGCAGTTGTTTATTTACTGATTTCACTGCAACACATATTGACTAATTAATCGTCAGCTATTCGATGTCAAATTTTGGTTAAACTGGGAGTGATGTCAGTGGAGACTCTTAATGATGAGTTTTTCTTTAAATAATAATAGAATTATTGATGTCAAAAGTGTAAAAACTATTAATAGAATGGTTCCCATCATTTACAAAATTCACTTCACGTTACTATGGCATGTCATCCATCGTTATCAGTGCTGTTAAGGCTACACGTCATTTCTATAAGTATGTTTGAAACATGTTTTTGAATGCTGGAAATCGACAGTTCATTGTGACAGTCGTAATCCAAATGCAACTTAGTTTAACGCACATCCCACAAACAAATGTTGTTCGTATAATAACTTTTGAGATGGTCCCTCACTGAGGAAGTGATGACAGAACAATTATGAACTATTTCTAGTTACATGGTCAGTCCACTGGCAAGGATTATTGTTAATAAAGATACAACATAGGACGTTTGCCAAGAAGAGTTGAATATAGGAAACCTTTCCAAGTGGATTGTTTGGCGTGTTGAGTATTATCATCTTTGTTTTGTCATTGAAGAGACGTTCAAGCTCCTCGGGATCCAGCTTCCAGTCTCCACTTGATGTCGCTTTACCAGATGTCATCTGAAACACAATTTAAATATCTATCTCAACATTCTTCTTCATTGTGATTTACCAAAAAAATCTGGTAAAGATATATAATCTTATTACCCATATATTGACAGAGAGATGAGAGGAAATATTACCTATATATCTATTTATTGTGCAAACGCAGGATCTGATTTTAATCAGATTGTTTCAGAAGTAAACTGTTACTATATAATGAACAATAGAATTCTATATCAAATAAAATGAAAGTAAAACTACAATTACTGGTCGAAGGGCAATGAATCTAGGTACAGCTAACATATATGTATTAAAAGAATATAAATGCAATGAAAGTAAAACTATAATTACCGGTCGAAGGGGAATGAATCTTGGTACCGCTCCTGCTACTCGTACCATTGGCTCGTAACAGTCAAAGAACGGCTCAATGATAATCACCTGAAACAAATCACAACAAATGTACATTATGCAGTACAGTAGATGAAAACCTAATTACACCAGGTTTAATGTCATTCAATGATTGTGACATCCATGATGATAGAGAGCCATAGGTGTCTTTATCTCTGTGCTGGACAATCTGTCTCATGTGTGAGACGTTAGAATTGAATACACTCAGTAGATCCACATCGCCGATGAGAAATCATGTAGGGAGATTGTAAAATCTTGAACATAGCAGACATAAATAATATTAACTCTTCATACGATTCATCTGTCTTGATGTTGTAGGTTTAACTGTTTCTGCTTTATAATCTCACCTTAAACACACATTTAAACTTCTACCCTGACTTGTACACCAATGTCTATCCAACTTACGGTTTCAACTTTGTAGCTCTATCTACTGGCCAGATATGGGGTTTTAAATGCTCAAAAACACTCAATTTGATTAGCTAAAGCAAAAAGTCATTTAAGTCATTTTAATGTGGTCATATATATTTCAAAAACTATCAGATGTTCAGATCCTTTAGTGTTTCAGTTTTATAATTCAATCTTTAAAACAAACCAACACCTTCTGAATCCTGGCAATGGGTCTACCTACATGTAATCATCTACATGTACAGTGTACCTTCGCCAATTTCTAATCTATACATTTACCTCATCACCCTGGTTCAGCAATCCCTGGATGGTACAAAACAATGCTCCATATGCACCAACAGATATGAGAATCTCTGACATGTGATCAATGCTATGACCAATCAGTGGCGAGTACAGCTTGGCCAGTGCACTCACAAGGCGAGGGTGACCCTGAGAACAAGACAATGATAAAGTTTATTTGTTTAATAACACCACTGGAACACATCGATTATAAACCAGCGGTTATTGGATGTCAGACACATGGTTATATTGACACATGGTCGCGGAGGAAACCTGCTGTCACCACTTCACTGGGCTTCTCTTCCGAAAGGCACGATAGGACACATCACGAATTTAATAAACCAGTTGTGTATGACTGGCTGGAACAGAAAATAGCCCATAAAATGTTTTGCGCTGTGGAGGATTGATCCCTCGACCCATCCCGCCATAGACAGACATTGTACCTCTAGACTATGTCCTGCCCAAAGAACAACAAAAATGCACAAATCAATAGAATTCCAATAAGATAAAAATTAAGTATTCGTGCACAAATATTAATTTATATACAAAGCAGATACACCATGACAGTACATAATCTATCGCAAGTCTCGACAGTAACATGCGATATGTAGAACAAAATACAAAACACTTATTAACATTTAAAAAAAAGTATTTAAGAGTTAACTATTGCATGGGAACAACATAATATTTTACATGACTGTATACCAAAGCTACGAATGTATAGGTCCTACCAAACCCACTGTAAAACATATTTATACTTATGTTAACTACTTAGTACCGGATTACTCAGATTGTATCATTTGATTACCTGGCTACGAGTGTACTGATTAAGAGCAAAGTTATCACTCTTTGCTGCATTAGTTAATGCATCCATGATGTGCTGGGGTGGCATGAAATCAGGAAAACCCTGAAACAAATAATATGTAAATATTTTAGATTTTTCATATATGGTAGAAATAATGTCATGCATATAACATTCCCATATTAATGATTGGGCCTACTGGGTACGTAGGGCCTACATATCACATCTGGTTATAAAAGTAAATTTTAACTGCTTTTTAATTGGATAGTTATAAACAATAACATTGCCGATACTAAGATAGACTACCGGGGAAAATGTACTACATGTACAGTTGCATCCATTCTTAAAACAGAAATTGAACATTTACAATACACATGTAGCTGCACTTATTTATCATAAAGCAAACATTTTCGAAGAAAGAATGATCTGCAAACAATTTGCATTAATAACAAACAGACGACTCTTTCTGACGCAGTAGTTTATACCTGTCCTAGATTCAATGCCTTGCACTCTGTAGCCAGACGACCAAAATCAACCCTGTAAAATAATCAAAAAACAAAGTTAGTTCAACATTGGGGAACATTGATTACTAAATAATAATCAGCTATTGGATATGGAACCAGACAGTTATCTCGACACTGGTCTCAGAGAACAACTGCTGCCGCCACCACAGCAAAGTAGTCAATCAGTCTGTCCAGACTTTGTTAAGGATGCCCCTATCCACTTACAGTTCACGTCCGCCATCAAGTCGGGACCCAGTGTCAAGGCAGTACTAATGGTGAGACCAGCAAGGGTAGTAGCAAAGAATCTTTAACATACACTTTCCCAGGTAGTATACATTGTAGTATACATCTATGGTATAGGCGTACAAGGCGTGTGTGTGTGTGTGTGTGTGTGTGCGATTTTGTGTGTATGTATAAAATATACATGTATATAACTATATCCATGTACATGTATATCGAAATTAATTCAGACATTCAACTACACTACATGGATGTTAACAAATGGCCTTCCTACAAGTATATATAAGCTGTGAAGACATTTTCTAATATAGATTAAACTAACAATTTATTAACAACAAACATACCATATATTTTTCTCAGTTCCCTTGAGTTTATTGGAGATGCCATGTTTGGTACTAGACATTGTCTGCAAGAAACAAATATGTAGATATTTTTCAGACAATTGTTCCCTGACAATATGTAATTGAAGAGACATAATTATACTGAGAGTACCAATATAATTTACAGAAAATCATTGTTTTCTTTTAACAGCTACTGTGTCTATGCATGAAGACTTTACAGATGTCAAGCATTTTTCTAGTGCAGACTGGTGTATGCAAAATTAATAACATTTAAAAGAAAAAAACATATTTCGAGTAATACATTTAACTTTGCTATTATGAAAAATTCACCCTTGATGTACATGTATAATATAATATAATATAATTATAAATTTAACTACAAAAATTAAAAACATTATTGATGGTATAGAAATATTTCCTCAAAATAAGTCACTCCTTGGATACCGAAACTAATAGTAAATGTAGTTAGTCTACAATACAGAGAATACAAAAACAAGTTGCCAATTACAGACCATGTATTTATAACGAGGGTGTTATTATAGTCGTGCATCACGAGTGAATGTAAGGATATGGTAGATTGAAAACACAAGTTGCAATAAAACAGTGTTTTGCAGAAACGATTATAGTAGGCCTATTATATTTATTACAACCCAGTAGATTGCTCAAACAATGAAAAACAAGTTAGACATTAGACTGAAATATTTGATATTGAAATCAATTAAAATAAACAGTACATTTCAGAAATGGTTAATACCTCAATCGTACTGTGTTGCATGTCTTGGGAGTTGAGTTTCAGGCTAACATTGTGATATCACTATGTGCTTAACAGTGGTGCTGAATGAGTTAGTATTATTCCTATTTAATATGTATATTTGTTTCAAAATATTGCTGATATATATTATAGTTGTTGTGATATTCTAACTGCAAACATGCATGTTCATGTAGTCAAACCTGCTTGAGCGGCCACCTGTATTAAGCAAAAGTAATGTTTAACGACGCCACTAGAAACACATCGATTAAAAATCAGCGGTTATTGGACATCAGACGTATGGTTATATTGACACATGGTCACAGAGGAAACCTGCTGTCGCCACTTCATGGGCTACTCTTACCAAAAAACAGCAAGGGGTCTTTTATGTGCACCATCTCAGACAGAATAGCACACAACACTTAATTTGATAAACCAGACATGTTTTACTGCCTGGAATGGAAAATAGTACATAAAAATGTTTTGCGCTGTGGAGTATCGATATCTTGACCAATCCCGCCACAGGCGGACATTCTACCTCTGAGCTACGCCCCGCTCCCATGCCGATAGGAAGTACGCATTGTAAACTGAGGTGACAGTATTCTTAAATAAAATTAACATGCATATAAATATTATAATTCTACCTGTAATATTATAATTCTACTGGACCATTGCTCCTACAAGGAGTATCTACTTTGTTTTTAACATGTTACCTGCAACACAACAGTTCAAGACTACTTTTAAGCCAAATTGATGCAAACACTCACAATTAGGCATAGTTCGATCAGACAAGCATTCAAAGATGACTTGGACAAATAAAATAAGTGTAAATGATTTAATTTCTTTATTTGTTAACATAACCTTTTAATACAATGTTCTACTATGTATAACATAGATGAAAGTTACATAATTATATTTGAGATATAAACTACAAGTACAAGTAGCCAGGACTCGTAAACAAAATCAATCATAAGTTAACATATCCATAATGTGGGTTTTTGCGTAATCAGCTAATGTGAATTAGATTTGATGTACTTAAAGATAAAATAGAAACATATAAAACAATTTCATTACTTTAATCAAATATATTAGCAAAATTTTAACCATAGTATTTTGTTTATAGTCATGATCCAATTCACAATAATTGTTGCTTAATATCACATATTGAAAAAGAAAAGGAATTAAGTGAATTTTCTTTTTATTTTGATATTTTCGACACGATTAAAATTTATAAATAAATCCACCGACTACAATTGACAGTGTCATTACACAATTCCGAGACAATGTTTTATACAATAATTTGTGGTATTAATATAAAAGATTAAATTAGATTATGCAAGTTTTGTTTCTCACAAGTATTATTTTGATTACTGTTATGTATTTGTAAACAATTAGAAAAAATTAAATTACTGTAAAACTTACTGAATGTCACACACCATCAGGCTGATACTCTAGCACTAAGCTAATTCCTGCTCCTATTGTGGTAGATGTCAAATAAACCACCATTGTCTGTACTTTTTTTGGGATGTTTTTTTTTGGTTGCCATCAGTAATCTGAATTTAGGATATCAAAGGCAATTGTGGATATCGTCTCTTCTTTGGGAAATGCTTATTGAAAAAAGTATCATATGTGGCAGCAGTGGGTTCTTCTGTAGACAACGGGTTGTAATTAACGTATGACGACAACTATTAAACAGCACCTGATTAAAGCAATGTTCATTTGTACAAGCATGTCTAATTGTAAGAAAGCACAAACTGATTACAACATCTTGTGCGGCAGATCATAGGATGTGAAGGGGAAGCGATCTCTGCGGAATTGTTATGTACATATCTTCCAAGGGTGGAAAGCAAACATTGAATTTCTGGACAACTTATCTTTGCTAACATATTTTAGAACGAATTGTTAGGAGTAGGTTTAGGTAAACTAAATATGGTGAATGAATGAATGTTATTATTTGCAATCAATTGAATTGAAGTAAAATTAATTAATTTCATATATTAGCCAGCGATGTTGATCAATATATGAACATAATTTAAAATAGCATGGAAATAAGCTATTAAAGACACTATGTCTAGTTTCTATAAAAATAGTTATGTCAGAATAGACTGATATTGATTCAAGTATCCACGTTCTTAAAATGATCTGATAAAAACATGTTATTTATCTGGAAATTGACATGCATCTCCAAGCTGTTTTTACTTATAGTGTTCACTAAAAGTAGATAAACAAGAACTAGTTTTGGATATTGTCAAGAAAACCATTCAAATGTCTGGAATGTGCCAGAAGGCTGAAGTTCGGAAATGATTTAGACCGACTTCTGGACTTCTATAAACACATTAGATACTAGTATACAAATATGGACATTCTGAACTAATAGAAAGTTCAAATTTAGACTTTGAAGAAGTCTGTTATCATTATACAAACTAGACACTGTGACTTTAATAATATCATCAGATAAACAGTGTTATCAAAAAAACTTCTCACACCTACATTTTATTAATCTATAAACAAATTTTACATTAATGACAAAAACTCATAAATAATTAACTAAAATGATTGAAGTTTTTGATACATATCCTTTACCACACCAAATTATGACAAAAAACACCATATTATTCACAAATATGTACTTAACAAATAAAAGATCCAAATTATGTTGTGATGTAATTATGTATACATCTTATTAACAAATTTGACAAGCGTCGTCAGTCTATTTGTAGTCCAATACTAGTGCATTCGTACTTGGTACGAGACTAGTTTATCTCTTAACAGTTGTCCAACCATCATCCTCTGTTGCTGAAACAGATTTTAAAAATCTATCAATTTTTATGTACACAAGAATTCAATAAAATAATTCGACAAAAGCATTAGCTTTATCCATCAACTTGATTACCAAAATAAGTATTAAATTATTTCTATGACCCTGAATTCGTATAATGGCAATTACATGACCGATATTTACTTCCATTAAATTCATTTACTGTGTGACTGTCACACTGACTCACAGCGAGCATAGGTTAAGTTCAAAACTAAAATTAAAAGCCCGTACTCTTAGCTAATATTTCATAGCACTCATGTTGTAGATTTACCCTCCCGAAATATGGGGCTTTGATGGTGTATATATATTTCTGGTCTTTTCTCCTTTGACGGAAGTGCATTATCATCTAAAAATGTTCACATTAAACTGTTAATTATGGCCGAACATTTTTCTTGGCAACATTATAAATTATGATCATGCTGGGTAAAGATTAAAACTAATATCGACAAACATTTCGAATTAAAGATAGCACAAATGGAATTCAGCCTTCATGGACTTAAAAGACGAAACAAATATAGACTTTCACCTACAATTTTCTTAAACTTTCCAAAGTTCTGACGTCCAATAACCGCTGATTTATAATCGATGTGTTTCTAGTGGCGTCGTTAAATAAATCAAACTTTACTTTAGATTTCAAGCACTTACCTCATCCTGCTCGCAGTACGTGCTCACTTG
>JAUTCZ010057972.1:0-10172 GCA_032273805.1 Melanodrymia brightae | reverse complement strand
GCACCTGTGTATACATGGTTACTAAATTTAAATGCAAAGGAAATAAAATTTGCAACAAAAAAAATGACATCTCATTATAATCATGTAAAATAACAATAACCACTCGTTTCTGAATAATGATGCCCATTTTTTTCTTCACCTGCTTCTTTTGAACATGTCTGTTACTCATCAAGCTTATTTGATGACAAAATATCGTGAGAGCCACAAAACAATTATCAACAATATATATCATGGAATTCATTGGTGCTGGATAACTGGGGATGAAAAACGTTTGGACTACAGAAAGGATACATAAAATAGCTTACCGGTACAATAAACACAAACATAAATTGCACATTCCCATGTTTTATAAAACAAAATTAAAAAGAAAAACAAACAAACAAAAAATATATTAAATGCAACTTCTGTGGCACCATGTATAATAATACTATGAAGCTGTTTTTCATCTACAGCAATTTTATAGTTTTAAAGTGACATTTTTAGAACAAAAATCAACATAGCGTTATTGATAAACTATTATAACATTAACAATTGACACATTTCAAAGTTCAAAGCATTATTCTAACTTACAAATTTTCAAGGGTGTTTTAAATGCTATTAATAAATCAACATTTACCTTGATCAAGGAGTCGAAACCTGCTTTACTTGGATTTTTTTTAGGTATTTAAATCTTTTTTAATGAAATTAAAATAAGTTTTTTAGATTACCATTTTATTTAAATCAGTGGCATGATACACACCCCTCCCCAACACCCCCCCCCCCCCCCCACTCACCCTCATACAAGTGGCTATAAAAAGTATCAGAAATACTTATTATTTAAAGCTTTATTGATATATTTATCTGGTAGCACATGGTAAAGCAGTAGTCCAGGAGCAAACTTACTCTTGTAGCCTCGGGCTGCTGGGCATGGGATTTATCCAACCCTGACAATTATCACAAGTTCAGAGAATGGTAATGAATGATAAAAAGAATACCCCTCTTGTGTCTTGTCAAATCAAATTATCAGCACTCACTGATTAAAGTATAGAAATACTCTACAAACCTTCGATAATTAATACTTTTATTAACAGTGCTGAAAAAAAAAAGATATCATAAGACACCCAGTGAGTATTCTCAATATCAACTTTAATTAATAATGCTGTTAAAAGAGTGATATGATACAACTCTATTACATGTGTTAAGTTGCTACAGCACGTCACATTAGGAGAATGTTTCTTTTACATGTCAAATGGCCCTGTATCTCAATTATGCTTTGTGTATGTTAAAACATCATATTTGCTGCAAAACAAATGACACAATAGCACTACTGACATTATACTGTTAAAGACCATCACTCACCATTTTGGTGTGGAAAGTGCAATCACGTGACGTTGACGTAAAGCGATTAATCGTTATGTTAGCAGAAAAGAAAACACTGTCCTTTTTTAATGTCTACATAATTGCATACATTAATTATACGATTCTAAACATTAATAGAAATGTTAGTTTCATTAGATTACGTAAAATTGCTTGTTACACATTGTACGAATACCTCGACAAAACACGGCAGCAAATAATTTGTACACTTCTGAAGTCAGTGCTATTGTTTACAGGCGTAACAGACCGAAAACGTTTGGTGTCAAAATCGGTGAGTGATGGTCTTTAACAAAAAATAAAAACAAACAATTTAATTCAATATTGACCAATCACAAAAACACTCAATCTATTAATAGCACCACAATGTTGTGCATGGTCAGTAGATAACATAGTTTCACACATATTGCACAATAAATATAAATACCATTTCATATTAATTTCTCAATATATACATAAAGATTGTATAAAACAACATCACACAATGATGGCTGGTACAATACTTCTGCAAGGCAGTCTCTTTATGTAACAAATTTCATTGGCTTACCTTACATGCATATGCAGATCATGTCGGGTCAAATGTCATGTCAGTCAAAGGTCAAGTCAGCTCTCAGTAGTAAGTTAACAGTGATCAATATGTTACAAGGAGTATGTTGAAACATGACTTGTATACTTGGAGCAAAGCAAACCAATATGGACAATACATTTAAGGTACAGGCAAAAAAATCATCAAAAATAATTATGTTGTGAATTTTTTTTTTGCAAATTGTGAAGAAACTAGAAAATGCAGGCTCCAGAGAAAATATATGTACCGGTATTAGCATGTTCCCAAAATGTGATTTCGTTAACTTCTTAAAATGTGTTGCAATAAATTGAATTTGTTGAAGTTTCACATGTAAACAGTTGCACATATTACACATCTGTGGCCCCATGCATGAACCTGATAACACACAAATTCAAATTTATTGAGATATTAGCATCAATGGACATTGCAAATATAAATCTATGTACTCTATAATTATGAAAATACTGAGTAAAACAATATCTTACATATAGGTGGCAGTAGTGTTTGAAACAAAACATTATTATCATATTTTCATAATGTTTTTGCCATTTTTGCATAATTATGATAGATTATCACGAGATCATTTTCAAATCATAAAAGGATGTTATGCAAAAGGTTTTGCAACAGTTAAGCCCATTTGTGGTGCACAAGTATCAGAATTACGGTACAATGACCTATTTTCAACTGCAATTTTATCTGTTTCATAATACTGTGGGTTGTCAGGTTCATACATGGGGCCACAGACATCTGTTAATACTGCAAATTAAAAAACGATCTCATATTGACAGTCACACAGACACACTCATATGGCAATGATTAGGCCAAACAAAAACAAATTTGGTTTGTTTACGGTTTCCTCACTGACAATATATTTTCCCGCAGAATCTAAACTTCTATTTCTTAAAACAAATTTTTTTTAAAACACTCTTTCACATGATAAAATGTTGAAAAAAATATGAAAAAAGTTATATTTGTTTGACCATGAAACCTTAAACAAACCTATTTTTTGTTTGGCCTTAGTTCACAATTATTGTTTTTTACAAAAATATGAAGTATCGTTATGCAGGCTGCCACTTGTTTTCTGTGGGAACTGGATATGTTTCTACATCATATGGAGATTGTGGATGTGGCGTATACGGTGGAGGCTGGTCACTTGGTAGTGATGGATACAAGCCTGGTGTTGTCTGCCCTTGATCGCCATAGTATCCAGGTGGCGCTGGAGGAGCTGCAATTGAATTAGTTATGACAAATGTAAATTAATGAAACTTTTAGTACTGTTAGGAACAATCAATAAATAAAAACAACACCTCCCTTCCATCCTAACCGTTTTTCAGTTAGAGTCGAGTCAGGTAATTTCGTACATCCCTGAAGTATGGTACTTACAATATGGTAGACTAAAAGATTTAAGTATGAAGCAAAAGTTTAGAGAAAAATAATCACTTGCATGTTCTGTCCAGTGGTATGTGAAAATAGGAGAATAATACACATCCAGGAATAACAGAATCTTGACTGAGGTTCGATAAGTCGACGGATAGATACTCATCAGTGGACCCACTGGGTTATTTTCCATTCTGATGTGTGCTATCCTGTCTGTGGAAAAGTGAACATAAATGATCCCTTGCTGTTATTCAAAGAAGAGAGCCTATGTGGGTGCAATGGGTTTCCTCTGTGACCAAGTGTCAATATAACTGTGTGTTTGACATCCAGTAACCCGTGATTAATAATCAATGTGTTCCAGTTATTTCGTTAAACAAACAAACATTTTTTTTATCTTGGGTGGATTGGATTGGAATAAAAATTTACGTGCCTATATCCAATTAAGGTTCAAGCACGCTGTCCTGGATACGCAATCCAGCCTTACGTTCAATAGGGTGAGCATTCTGGGGTTGTTTTTTGTTTTTTGTTTTTGTTGGGTTTTTTTCTGTTACCGAGACAAAACATTTTGACACCGATGTTTACATCTAACATTAAATGAATGTGATATGATGGTATCAGTCACATAGTTCCAGAGCGCTCGCCCTATTGAACGTAAGGCATGAGGTTATCTTGGGTGAGATGTTTATAGTTGATAACGATATGCATTACTCACCAGATGGCTCCACGTGTGATGGTGCTCTTGCTGTGGGCTGGTATAGGTGACCCGTTGTTCTCTGTCTATTTTTACAGCAACAGCATATGATGACCACAGCCAGGATGATGATGAGCACGATGACACCCACAATGATGGCCACAAAGATACCAACAGACACAAAGAAAACGCCTTCACCAGTAAATGATTCGCCTGCAAATGATTGCATAAGCATGTATACATAGCTGCTACGTGTATTTTTATTTATTTTCTGTATTAAATAAAAAAACATTAACACATTATAATAATCTGTTTGAAAATCATTATACATGTATTTGAAAAGTTGTACATACTGTGTACTATGCCTAACAAAACATAATCTGTTTAAAGAGGCTTTTCAGACATTAGTTTTTTTTAATCAAAATTAATTAGATCCCAATAAACCCTCTGTAACCCTATCTAATGTTCGGAGACCCCCTCCGACCCACACAAACAATACAGTACAAGCAATATATTTCTATATGATATTACGTTCAGGTAAAGCACAAATTTTGTATTTTCTTCTAATTATCAAATGGTTATGTAAAGCTGTTGACTACATAGTACACCCCGACTGCATAATGTTTGGAACAAAATACCACCCTGAGATCTATTTAATGTTTGAAAAGCCCCATAGCTTAAATCATGTTTATAATCTTAAATTGGTTTATAATAATCTAGAAATATATACATGTATTTTAAAATGTACCAATTTTTACACATATAGGAGATACTTTATTAAAACAAATCTGACTTTTCATTTGTATTGCTTGTCAAGTTGTATTGGAATCTTTTTGTATAATCTTATCACAGGTTTGAGAAATTGAGAGATGAAATTCAAAATGTAAAATTACATGTAAGTGGACCTTGAATGACTAAAAGTTTACCAAAAAAATGCACATGTATTTCATAAATTTCTATAAGATACAAATATAATATTGAGAATCACCAATTTTACAAACTTTAATGACACAATAAAATAAAGATTGGTATACATGGTTTTCTTGTATATTAATGTGATGTCATCTTTTTATCACATGCTAAAAATAGAAAATCGTTTAATATTTGATCTTTTAAAGTATAACTGCATTTCCAGAATATTTCCAAGACATTATGACATTTTTCCAGAACATAAAATGGTCATTGAAATTTTTTATAGTAATTTATCGTGAGACTTAAGACAGATAGGAACATCAAAGGTCAAAACAGATGGATTAATGATTAATGTCAGAATTTGAAGTCAGGTTGTGTGAATATTGACTGACACTATTTTGTTTATCAAACTATAGAAAACTGGTATTTTATTATACTTATAAAACATATGTTTGGCTATTTTTCATAAATTTCCAGGAAATATCCAATGACATCAAGGATTTTACTGGTTTTTCCAGAACTTTCCAAACCAACATTTTAAAAAACATGTAATGAAATTTCAGGACATGCCACGTTTTGTATTAATAATAAATATATATAAACTAGTACATTTGTATATGGACTGAATTCAAAACAACGTTATCGTTGCATTTTCAATTATGCAATGTGCATTAAATTATATGCAAACACAATAAAAGCATGCACACTTACCAAAAAATCTACTATTAATATAATTAAATAACTAAAGTTATACTGTACTCAAAATTACAATAGGCATGCAGGGAATTAAAACAATGTTTGTGATCACGAAATGAATGATGCAAATGATATGATCTTGGCATTTGATTATGGCAGACCATTACCAACTTTGTTTATAAATGATTATATAGTATATATGTACATGTATTTACAGTTATAGATACACGTATACATATATACTAGTTACTACATGTACTATAGTATTGATGCAATAAATAGTACTTACCAAACAACTAATCTCAAGTATGTGTTGTAAAAGAATCATTTTGAGGAAGTAATGAGAATTTATTTGCATTATAATCAATAGCCTTAGCAAACAAACTGATAAATCACAAACATGTATGCGTTTAATATATAAATAAATTTCCCTTCTGATAAAAGGATATAGCTTTAGCAAACAATGTTGTAACTCGTATATAAAGTATTTATATAGACACATTTGACTTCTGATATGCTGGTAAGAGCTAACCTATTTTGCTGCCTGTTTGATTCCAATTGCCAAGATTGTCTGACACTGAAAAAAGAAAACAAAATTCAAGTATGCACCACTGCAGCAAAAATCCTTTAGATTTGTGTGTGGATTCTGATAATTCTAATTTTATAGTCCATGTACTTTTGTATATATCTCATGGATAGTTAAAGTTTGTTTGTTTAACGACACCACTGGAACACATCGATTATTAATCAACGGTTATTAGATGTCAAACACACAGTTACATCGACCCTTGGTCACAGAAGAAACCCGCTTTCACCACATAAGACTACCCTTTTTCGAATAACAGCAAGGGATTTTTTATGGACATGTACCCACAAGCTGGAAAGCACACACCACAACCTTTGATAGACCAGTCGTAGGTCACCCAACGGTTCCACGGAGGAGGATCGACCTATCGAACCTCAGGCACACGCTCTTGTAAAAAGCTACGCCCTGCTCCCTCAGTATGGATAGTGACTGAGGATTATCTCAAACAATCCACAACACAAACTTTTATTTTTTCAATCCATGGAAAAAACAAATTTTGACTGTTACACCAAATCCTTCTACAAAAACAAATTGTTTTATTTACTGTTTTTCACATACATGTACACTGTGTCATTAACGGAAAGTCTAAATTTGTGTGTATTTGTTGCAACAATAATTTAGATTAGGCAACAATTTGACTTGTACTAACCTTTCCTCTCTTCTTGCATAATTGTTAACTTGTGCTTTGTGTCACCTAATGAGAGAACTGTTAAATAATTCACTGTTCCAAATTATTGACAACAACAAATACATTTAACAAGTTAATATAAAATACTGTTCAGTATGAGGTTACCGGTATTCATGAAAAAATTGCTTTTCTTATCACTAGTATTTTTGAAACTACACTATGCATAATTACATTCATGAAAATGGTGGCAAGCAATAGATGGTCTACCATAACACACACTATATTAACGTTTTATTCAGCATAAAGGATATTAGTTTAATAACAATAAAAAGAAATGGATAAGTTTGGTCAAATGAAATGTTTTTTTGGTTACCTATCATAATTTACTTGAAATTTGACAAATTAACATAGGTTTGAATATCAGAGAGTTTCAGTGTAGTCAGACTATAAATTAATCCTAAAATTAGTTTTCAGCCTTTTTTGATGGCCGAAATAATCATTTTTATGGTAAAACTATACATGTATGGTAATAATACGGTATCAGCCTTACGTTCAATAGCGCAAGTGCTCTGGAACTATGAGACTGGTACCGATCGTGTACTATCATATCACATTAATTTAATGTAGATGCAAACATCGGTGTCAAAACATTTTGTCTCGGTAGCAGAACGTTCACTCTATTGAACGCAAGGCTGGAGAATACTATTACCAAGGGATATAACTCTGTCAGACAAGATCAACGGTAATTAGTAATACAGTCAATAGGCAGACTGTCAACACCCTTGTGAGAGAACAGTACTGTTAAATAATTCACTGTTCCACGTTATTGTCAAGAGCAAATACATTTAACAAGATTGTATCTAAAGTAATGTCTGCTCCCACCCCATCCCCTCCCACAAAAATAGTATCATTTACCTATAAAACACAATATTCTATTATTATTATTATTATTATTATTATTATTATTATTATTATAATTATTATTGTAATAGTACATGTATTTGTATGGATGATAATGAAATACACAATACAACAAAAACATTAAGAATAAAACAAACAACGGAAATCATGCCGGAATTAAACAACATGTGTGAAGTGCAAACTAAGCAAAGCTTCGTGGCATAAATATAAATATCTGATCAGAAAAGTCATGCTATGTTAAACAGTACAGATCAAGACTTTTTTCTTTTTTTTTTCAATATTTCAGTGCCAATCATGCTTTAAATTTTTGTTTGATTAAGTTTAATTTAATTACAAATTGCTGTAATTAAAGATAAAGGGGTTGGATGAATTTATCAGATTATAAATGCCTACATTCATGTGTGGATATCAGCCTCAAATGCAAATTGGGTGAGGGGTGGGAAGTAGGGGTTCAAAGACCACTCCATGGCAGTGCTTGTTTAGAAAACACCATATTACGTTCGCTCAAGTTTCTAAAAAAATATTGTCATTTTTATTGCAGGTCCACTTATTCTCTAAAAAACAATCAATGCCACAAAAAAATCCTTCCTAAGACAAGTTTCATTTAATAATAATGTAATACAAAAATAATCCATGTTAGGGGTCATTCAAAGTTGTCCATATTTTTACTGTTGTTCAAAGAGTAAAACCTAGGCTTTAGATTTGAGTGATTTAGCAGCAGTAAACATTGTCTAAAATATGTGTGCCCAAATTAGGGCTTCAAATAAAAAACTTTAAAAATTAATTTTGTTTTCCTTCAATTATTCTTCTTTCTTATGTTGATACTGTGTAAACATTGGAAAATTGTTTTAAGGCAGAAAAACCAGTTATGTTATCTTTAATTTCTCGCTAAACTGTTAAGAATTCAGAAAGGCATGGACATGGTTTGGCACTGAAATACATGTATGCTGGTGCTGTGAATATTACAACAATGCCGCTTCATGCATAACCTGGAAGTGAGAACTCTACAAGCAGCTCACAATGATACATTATGTATATCTTACTTTCCTCTACTCTGATTTCAAAATCGTAATTTTTATTTGAGTTGAGTTTTGCTTTCTGTAACTTGATCGTTATATACCGGTTGCCGGAACAGATCTGTTTGGGAAACGTCTCATCACAGCCGAATGTCCTCTGAAAAAAACACATCACATCATGACATTGTGAAATAAGTAATTTAGAACATGTCTGTCATAATGGAGATGATTTGGGAAATAAATTAAGAAAAGTATACATTAGCAGGATTAGAACATAATCCAAGTAGCAATAAACAGTTTGAAGGTTTAAATAACTGATATGCATGATTTAGTTAGCCTAGATGTGATAGGACAGTGTTTTCTTCTTTTTTTAACAAGTCCGTAACATAACAAATCCTATACATTTTATGCCAAGAAACAATCTATGTTTACTCCCTTTAACCCTTAAAACCATAAATGCATAGACAAAGTAGCACATCGTAATAAATGGAATACTATACTTAGGATTTGTGATACATGATTGAAATAATGGTATCTTGCGGCAACTTGTTTAATATTCTCTCGTTAACTCACCCAGGGAAACCCAGATGCAGAAGACTTGTCGAATATTTTAAGTTTGACTCCACAGTCAGTGATATACATATTACTAAAGGTTAAACATATGCCATTGTCCGCTCTCGCTCTGAACGTCACGTCACACAGTAGCGTTTCGTGTTGTAGTCCTCCACCCTTCGGTAGCACTGTGTACACATCACCATCAATAATGAAGTCATCAGCTATGCAGTGGCCATACTTGTCGAGGTACACTGAAAAATGCATTATAAATATGTATCTCACTGACACAGACCTGTCAACCCTCTCTTGATATTGTCACACTGTTTCTGGGGGCAATAAACATTTAAAATAAAATAAATAAATAAAAATAAAAAACCCTCCCAGATTCTGTGGGAGTCTCCCGCTTTTTAGGTAATCCTCCTTTTCTCCTGTCCGGTTGCAATTCTGTAAGCGTTTAAAATAAGAATTCTATCTATCTTTTAGTGGCATTATCGAAATAATTCTCCTGAAATGATCATTGTTTTGCTTGAACATTATTAGTACAACAGATAAAGTTTGTTTGTTTAATGACACCACTGGAATACATTGATTATTAGCCAGTGGTTATTGGATGTCAACACATGCTCACAGAGGAAACCCGCTGCTGTCATGTAGGCTACTCTTCTTCGAATAACAGCAAGGTATCTTTTATGTGCACTTTGCCACGTTAGTATAACAGTGTTCAGCCATCGAAAGTCTGACAATTTTATAACGGCAGATGATTGTTGTAGCAAATTATTAGCAACTCATAGGAGTAATGAATGATTTGAAGTTTAAAGTCGCTTCAGGATTATTTCACCTATATGCGACTGTTAATATTAGTGATAAAATGA
>JAUTCZ010057961.1:0-10172 GCA_032273805.1 Melanodrymia brightae | reverse complement strand
TGGCAATAATGTTGAAATGGTATTGTTAAACGTGCGTAGAGGTCTAAAAGCCTTGCCTGAGCATTCCTTTAAACAATATCTGTAATAATCTAATGCCACTGTGGTTTAACCTGG
The DNA here is from genome assembly GCA_032273805.1 of Melanodrymia brightae. NCBI lineage: Eukaryota > Metazoa > Mollusca > Gastropoda > Neomphalida > Peltospiridae > Melanodrymia > Melanodrymia brightae. Next base: position 10,058 of record JAUTCZ010057961.1, on the reverse strand, counting down.
AGTAGTTACATCATGTACTGTTCAGAGGATTTTTTCCTGGTTGATAGATTGTTATTGCAGAATGATATAAAATTTAAAAATTATTTCGCTAGTCATTAATCCTGTGCAATATCTTAACACACTATCTATTCATATCCACCAAATATACAATTTTGATAATAGTGGTAACAGTCAGCAGTGCTGTTAAAAAGTATTGCCTGTTGCAATTCCACTCGGAAATGTAAGACCTATTCCTGATAATCAACTTAAGTGTTCTGAATGATGCCATTGAATATAATTTTGTTTGTTCCAGTATTTTGCTTTAAAATTGCCATAACGATGCCATGCCGTGAAATGTTATTTGAGATGGACATCATGTGTTACCACAAATGTGTAAAAATTTCAAGAGTTGAATGTATGGTGATAAATCCATCAATCCATTCATCCAATTTGTACCTAGCAGATACTAATCTTTATTCTCTTTCATACATCTATTGACTATTTGAACATAAAGATATATACATTTTTAGACCACTTTGCTAATAACAGAGAAAGACGACCATGTTGAGAATTTGCAAGAACGTGTTAAACTGTTAGAGCAGAGAGTTGAGGATCACAATCTGTCTGGAGACGAGAGGGACAAGGCTCTTCAAGATGAGGTTCGTTTGTCATCCACTGCACTTCTCTGTAGCAAATTGTTTCTTATCTTTATTATTCCATTCTGGTACATTGTGTTTCCAGGTGGTACTCTGGTTTCTGATAATCATCTTTACAAGGAATCATCTGATGTGATGGGTTACATTGAATAATAGGAACCAATAATAAAGCACAGATTATATGAATAAAGCTGATTGTGATTATGCCATTTCTGAGGATTATACGTTTTATATTGGACTTTACTCGCTTGGCAACAATCGGGTCCATCATTGCTTCTTTGATAATGAACTCTTAAGTAGGTTGGAGTTGAATGTTTAGTTTGAATCTTTGGTTTATAGCAGTTCTTTTAGGATTGTTTCAGGTTTGGAAAGGCAGGCAGAGGTGCATGTTATTGATGTATCAGTACAGTAATGATAGCATATTTTTTTAAATTTGATATAGAGAGATAACCTGGAACATCGGCTTGCTGAGTCCAGACAACAGCTGTCAGAGATTAAAATCAGCTGGAGTACAAAGATCACTCATTTGGAGGAACAGGTAACTAATTTATTGCACATGCACAGTGTTAAAGAATCAATTTCAAAATGTTCTTTTTTTTTCTATTGCTTCACATATTATTTAAAATATATACATGCAAATTCATTGATTTGATTTTTGCATGGCAGATTTTAAGCATGTACACCTTTAGTTAGTTAATTAGTTACTTAGTTAGTCATAACTTATTGATGTGCTTATATTCAATTGAGATTCAAACACATCTAACCTGTACACATAGTCCTCCTTTAATGCATTTTATGCTTTTAACCACCTGTAGTGTTTATAGTGTAGATGTTATCTACTGTTAATTTGCTCATGCCTCCATTTTTGTTCTCCATATTTGATTCCTATTTCTTCTTCATATATTTCACATTGTATTCTAATTTGTTTTCTTACTAGCTTTGTTTGAAACCAACATACCGTAAATACTTGAATACAACCCGGAAGGTCCTATTTTTTCAGATGGAAGGTTGACCCAGGTTCAATTTGAAACCAGGGTAATATTTGAGATCCAGGTTTTGTTATTTGAGACATGTTTGCATATCAAAACTATCACCATTCCTATATATTATTTGGCTTCAAATTCCAATATTGATTAAATGAACAGACAGTTGTTGAGTGAATATCCTGGGTTCTATTCAAGACCCCAGATACCATTGTTTCAGGTGCACTGTTCCCCTAGGTATTATTCGAGACCTGGGTGCTATTTGAGACGTGGGTAGTGATCAAGTATTTACGGTATACGTTTTCTTGCCACGAGTTTTGTTTTAATTGCTTGTGAGTTTTGTAACCACTCTTCTTGTTTGCTCTGTCTTTCTGTGCTACACTTTGTATGTCATTTTGTCAAGATCTCACATCTGAACACCAAGATTATGGAAGATAATGATGACAAGGCCAATAATGAAAGAGCTACTGAAGAAATGAGAGAACGTTTCCAGAAGCAAGTATGTTAATGTACATCCGTTCTGAACTTATAGCACACGTACATTGGACTCCCATGCGATGTACTTCATTCTTATTGTTTTATACTCAAATATTGTAATCGTTTTCTTGCAATCATTTTCAAAACTCCCAACATCTTGTGAACACCATGTTAAGATATGCATATTATTCCATTGCTATGTCGTCAAAGGTAGAGAATAGTTTGCTGAATCTGGTAGATGTTTCTCAGATAGTGCTTTACTTATGCCCATCACTGAAAGAGGAACATAGACCATCGACAACACCTTGCCATCTAAGTCGACACCAGGCAGCTCTTTCCATTACTCCAGGTGAAGCTGCTCCTTGTTGCTTCTTCTCTAGACTAGTATCCCTCCTCCAGATGTTTCTGTGCTTTGCCCTCTTTTGTTTACTGGCACAGTCTATGTGAGATAACATATAGGAAACATTGTGGTTTTTTAATTTATTTTGATAGTTGGAAGATCTTCGCCACAGGCAGCAAGATGCTGAAAAGCGAGTTCTAGAAAACTTTGAATTGGCCAGTCAAAAAGACCGTCAGTATGAAAAAGAGGTATGTAGTATGTACGTTCATACCAAAAGTCATGTTTGCTCATCCTTACTATCATATAAAGAGTACCCTAATCTAACTCTTTATATGTTTAAAATGTTACGTTGATTCCTTTTCTGAAGCTTTGAACGAGATATGATTATTTTGTAGAAAAGTGTGTTGGAAAGCTCCTTGCAGCAGTCAAGACTAGACTGGATTGTGAAAGAGTCACAGCTGAGAGGGAAAGTCACATCCCTCGAGTCGCAGATACTAGATATGGAGACGGCCCGTGATCACGAGAGAAATGATGTGCACCAGCAAATCGTATGACATTATTTTCTCCCTCTGCCAAACAAACAGAATGTTGTAGTACCCTTATTTAGATTATTTTTATCAACAGATAGATTTAATAACTATTACTATTCCAAAATACATCCCACTGTGCAGAAAGAGAAATGTATATTCTTCAATAATCTGTTTATTAAAAAGGTAAAGATTTATGTGAAACTGAATATTACATTGTCTGTTTATAATAATAATAATAATACATACATACATACTTGAGTACACAATCCTGAATCATGTTTGTTGTACGTACACTAATTGCTATGCAAATAGCAACATCTTTCCAAAATTTATTACCCTAAAAATATACATACAATCATTGACATTATATACACAGTGTAATAAGGTATTGTGACCATTGTATGTTGAGTTCTTTTAAATTACTCAAAATCAGTGTTTACTGTTTTTAAATTTTATTTTTTTTCATTCAAATTGAAGATTAAAGATCAGCCTTGAATTTAGAACACTAAACAAATGTAGAATATTGAATAGCGCTGTAATGAGATCTTACAACCCATGCATCACTTCGTTAATGATTACTCTGGCTGTTAATACAGGGTCATTTTGAGTCGAGGGAACAAGAGTACATTCAGAAACAGCTCGTCTTCGAAAAGGAAGTACAGAGATGGGAAACTGATCATGCTAAGCTGCAAACAGAGATGTCGAACAGAATGGCAGACATTGAATCACATAAGAAAGCATTTGAAGCAAAGTCCAAGAGTGAAGTGTTTCTCTTGGAAAAGGTGAAGACAGTAGAAAGTTTTATTACTAATATTGTCCATTTATTAACAAACCAATTTCTATGTCATGAGTTGGTAGGCTGAGGTATAGACTGGTTAGGTTGTGTCTCGTTTGCGAATGTATATTGCGTTATAGTGAATACATATTTCTACAAGAACCAGTGATCCACGACTGGTCTATCAAAGGCCATGATATGTTATCCTGTCTGGGAAAGTTCACATAAAAGATTCCTTGCTGTTATACAAAGAAGGGTAGCCTATATGGTGGCAGCAGGTTTCTTCTGGGACCAAGTGTCCATATAACCATGTATTTAACATTCATTAACCGCTGATTAATAATCAATGTGTTGCAGTGGTTTAGTTAAACAAACAAACTTGATCTTTTATCCTTACACAGAAGATTCGTCTTTTTAGTTCATACATTTCCCACTATTATAATTTCTTTTCCAGCATTCAATATAATAAAGTGTTATATTTGTATTAGTATTAATTTTTCTCAGAAATATATTTCTTTTACTTATGCTTAATTGTGAAGGTTTCTGATCTTGAACGAGAACTTGGGGACTTTAAACAACAGTTTGAAACAGTTCACAAGGACACTAGACTACAACAAGTTGAACTCAGAGAAAGTGAAAAAGGTAATAATCTCCCTTGAGTGTGTGTTCTCGGCCCATTGTGTCCACACGAAGGCATGTTTATTTAGCTCGATAAATTATTACGATTTATTTTCTTCGTTTTGATCCTACAAATTTATCTCTGTTGACACATAATTAATTTAACTATTATATTGTGTTTTTGTTCTTTAGTTCTCCTTTGGTGAAATTGTTTTATATCTGTTCTAGGCACTTTTTTAAATCAGTTACTTTGCCAAATCAATAAAATTAGGATCAAAAGTTTGTCAGTTTGTCAGAAGACTTTGTCAAGTTAATGAAATCAGTTAAACAGTTGTCTAAACACTGAGTATTGACTGTTGAGAAGCATTTTAGTAGTTGTCTCTACAAGCTATTTCATTAGTGTATTTGTCTTAGTTGATATTATGCCTGTGTGTTTAACAGATAAAGATGATTTGTTGGTGCGGAATGCCGAGCTATCACAGCAGATAGAGTCTCATCGACAGCAAGCTTTGGAGAGACAACAGGACTTGCAAGCAGAGAATGAAAAACTATCCGTTACGATTAACACCCAGCAGAAGTCTATATCACAGTATGAGGAAGAGTTATCTCATTACCAAACACGGGTAATCAATGTATTCTATTTTTAGTCAATATGGTTAAAATACAGAATATATAAGATATGTTATAAAAGAGATGTGAACAAAAATTCTGTATAAAACAATATATACAACTTATTTTCTTAATTAGGAGGGTCATAGCATCCCCCTTCACTCTCACTCCCACACCTAATCCCTAGACGTTGCGATTTGTTTTTGGTGTCTTATTTTCTGAAGGCTTTGACACTCCTGCCTTGTGTACGGTCTACCATCAAAGCGAGACCACTCTAGTGCGATGACCCTGGTACTTAAACATGTTCTTGCCACAAACTGTATAGATCCTATGACATTGTACATATACCAAATTCTAAAATACAATATACTGTAAGCATTTGTGTATTGTTTTAAACCATCGTGAGATTATGATTACTACTTGTCACTGACAGGTTCAACACTTTGAAAATGTCCAGACAGAATCTATAGAAACAAACATTACAGTAGGTGAACTTGAGAAAACTGTTACATCACTACAAAATCAGATTGCAGAAAAAAATAAGGTATGTATTGAAATATTTTGATCATTGGAATGCAAAATAAAAATATATTTGATCTAGAATTATTTAATTCAATGAATTGTAACAATTCTTAATTACTTGTTTTAAAATTTGATATTCATACATACAGACTAAAACATTTATTTTGCTGTTGACATTCTTTATGTTTGTGGCATCCGAGGATCCAGGGCTACATGCAACCTGTGTGGCTTTTGACTCGGAAACTAACCTCCCAACTCCCAGCTGTGGCATGCCTAATGACCAATTAGCACCATCGAGGACCCTGGAGGGATCGCTAAGCAAGCTTGACATATTGCGCATCCTTGAAATTTATAATTATGCAATACATGCTAAGAAAGCAGACATGTACATAAATTAGCATATTGTATTAATTTTATACTAAATGTCTTTTTTCCTGTTTATAATGTTACAGATCAGCAAAACTGATCTGTAGTGTATAATGGATATTGATGAATGTATTATTTTTGTCTATAATCAGTTGATGATTTAAACCTATCCGGAATTTTGTTTATTAATAATAAAGATATAAAAAAGTAACCTACTTTATGAAGTGTTAGATAGAGGCCTACATTATGGTATTTTAAAATTTGACAGACGTTAAAGAAACAAGAGCAGATGCTGAAAGATCTGAGAATAACACTGCAGCGAGAACTCAAAGTGCAAGCGATGCCAAACGACGAATCCTCTGAGTATAGAGAATCGTCCTATTCTCCCGTCCCAAGCAGAAAGTCTGACATGTATAAACATTACGCTCATGAACCATGGAACAATCCACTGTTGACGCACAAGAAACAAATGAGTGACCAGTCGTTTGCTCAAGCTACAGCAGCAGCTATAGAGAGCCAGGATGATGCCAAGATTAAACGAGGAATGCAGGGAATCCGCCAGGAGTTGGATAAAGATGTCAACTTTCAGTATCTTAAACATGTCATCTTGAAATTCTGCTGCAGCCGAGAGTCTGAGGTATTGTATTGTGTTACTTGCATTTGTTTTTATAGCCTTACTTAATTTGTCATACCTTTTCATAAAAGTTTGTAACTTGTGTTACTGAATTTTGCTGTAGTGGGACTTGAAAGTCTTTTTACAATAATGTATTTTCAGATACTCTTACCTAATAGCGAAATAAAAACTGAAATTAGTTTAATTTTGTGTGAGCAGTTAACATGCTAACTCAAAGAAATACATATCTGCTCATTTATACATATATTTTCCCCTGTTTACTTTCAGTCACTTCAGCTAATAAAGGCACTTTCGATGTTACTGCACTTTAGTCGTGATGAGCAGGATCTGATCAAACAGACTTTACAGTGGAAGATGTCCTGGTTTGGACATAAACCACATGTAGGTCAAGGTCAGACATCCAAGATCATTCCTGCCTCGTACTGACCAGGAGAACTATTTGCAACCATTGTCTTTCAAAGAATATATTCTATTTTGTAGTAAAGTGCTATGAGCCTTTGGTATACCTGAGGTTGTGTTACAATGTTTATGGCGGGGATGAATGTGTCTTTATTGCGAAACAGTGACGTGATCATAAGACGTTGTGATGGTGACAGTGTCTTCTTTGTGTGTAAAGCAGTTACATTGTAGTGCTAATACCAACAGTGAAATGTGGACAGTCTTCTTTGAAGTGAAAATAGCCTATTTTGCCAATCATCATAATGATTTGAAGAATTAATTATTAAATTGTGTTCTCTAAATGAAAAACAAGTTTGGTAAATAGACAAATGAATGTGAGATGTATAGATCGCTATGGAGCATCATACCCACTGTATTGTGAAAAAGTATAATACATTTCTAATAATTATTCTGGACATATCGAAGCATCTATTTAGAGGTGGGTGAAGTCGAAGGTTTCATTCTCTTCAGTTGAACCATTTGAATATTTCCCGTTCCAACCAGTGATCGACATAATGTTTTACATATGTGTGCTAGAAACGTCTTTCTTAACCTTTCATGAAGCCTTTAAAACTTTATTGAAACTTTTATTTTTGGGTCATATATACTTAATATAATATTTGTATCTTAAAATGATGTTTGATAGAAATTAAAATATATGTACTTTTTATTTCATTTTTGATTTAGCTCTGCTAAATTCAACTTATCTCCCGAACCTAAAACTCAAAAAGCGCTGGAGCGATGTTAAACTTGTTGGTAAGAACACTGTCCCCACCCCTTCCCACATACCTGATCCCTCCATGTGCAAAGTTCATTATTTTAGTGCTTGATTAAAATCCAATATGTCTGTCACAGGCTAATATCTTTCATTTTTAACTTACGTTATGCTTTCTCTGTAATGAAGAACATAAAACAACTGTCATATTTGGTGGCTGGTTACCAATTGATAAGAAATATGTAGGTGCCTATGTCTCTATTTTTTATATTTATGATTGCAAGTTTTAGTTTTCAAGTTTTACCAGTAATCTTATTGTGGAAAATAGCAAAACATTTGAAATCAGATATTTAAAAAATGTTTTATGGTAGTTGCATATACTAGTATATGTTTTGTCTCTGTATTGGTATTAGTTTCAAGACAGCTGGTGGAAGTGTGATAACTCACTATAAATTCTGACCACATGATTTAGATACACATTATTTTAGATTTGCATTTTATTTCAGCAGTGTAAATGTCATTTCTGATTAATATTCAAGTCTCAAACAGTACTATTTGAATTCAGAAAATCTTTCAAAATTTAATAAGATATATGCAGTTTGTCATGGAAACCAATATAACTTATATCATGGGAATATAATGGAATCATAAACAAAGTTGGAACAAACTTGAAACAAATTCTCTATGAGCAAAGAAACATTGGTAGCCATTTGCAAATAAATATCCAAACTATTATGCATGTACATGTAACTGAACTTCACATAATTAATACATGCACACGCGCACAAACATGCACACATGAAGTTTGAGGTCAAATATCAAGATAATACACAAATGTAGCTTTAAAACATGACAAAAAAACCTAATATTTATCAAAAGGTTATAATTGTATACATTGTTATGGGTATGTAACACATTTTAAATGTCCATAAAATGTTGGCACAAGATATGTATTTTAATGTAGACCTATTATTTGTAGTTCTGCTTTAAGTAATATTTCCAAGGAAAATATTCATTATATTATTTATGCGGCTTATAAAGTGACAGATGTGACTTGTGCTGATATTATCGTCTTATCTTAGTGGTGGTCATGATGTACATGAGTTTCTTCCTCTGCATACATATGAATGAATATTTGTCCTCTTATATTTTACTAATGGACTCTGTAGACATATACATGACAACTGTGTTGGTTGTCTAATTTATTTTAAAATAATGATATTTATTTATTGTTTTTGTACAAAATGTATTTTCATTTGTTTTTGTATGATGCATTATGCTAATGGCCATTGATTGGCAGGATGTAGTCACTTGTTTTGTATATAATCAATTTCATATCTGGAACACTCCATTCTGCATTCAAGTATCAATGATTGTTGTCGACTTCATTGTAAATAAAAACATTATCTGGAGCAGATACTTTGTTGTGCTTTTCCTTAACCTTGGTAAACTTTTCACCTGTTTATGTATATTAACACTGCTATATTATTGTGTGGTAGTCCATGTTAATGATTATCAGCTTGTAAACAAGGGCTTCATGTGATTATGTCTATTTAGGGCCCTTTCCATATACGCGGGCATCTAGCTGAAAAAAACTCAATTGATGAGCGATTTTTCAGTGAGTGTTTTTTCCGCTCGGTGACGTCATAACGTGAAATTGATCTTTATTTGACAAAATAAGGTAATTATTAAACAAATATTGTGGAATAATTAAAACACAGATATGGAAACGCACATTTCTGTACGTGCAAAATCGCGTTAATGGAAAGCGGGCTTAACACGTATGTGATTATGTGGATCGTCTGATTCTAACCAAGAACTTCACGTGTTTATGTCTATTAACACGGTTATCTGATTGGGTGAACGTCTATATTAATGAGCATTTGATAGTAACAAAGAACTTTACCTGTTTAGGTCTATTATTATAAACCATGGTATATGGTTGTGTGGAAGTCTGTTAATGGTCACCTGATTGTAACCAAAAACTTCACCTGTGTCTATCTATACTGACACTAGTATGTGAGTGTACGGAAGTGTGCTAATTGTGATGATCTGATTAATGGTAATCAAGCGTTCCACCGGTTTCTTTCTGTATTAATACTGGCATGTGATTGTATTGATGTTTATGGTAACATTGTTAATAATTATGAATATCTGATGGTAACGAAACCCTCCACATAAACATTGATAGAAAGTTAATAATCACGCGATTGTAATCAAGAACTTCACCTGTTTATGTGTGTATTAACTCTGGTATGTGATTATGTGAACTGTGAACATCTATGTTAATGATCATCTGATGGTGACCAATCACTTCACCTGTTTGTAATAATACCAGGGCCGGTGTAAAAGGAACGCAAGTCCGGTTATATCATAACAAAATGGATTAAATAATAAAATAAATCTTTACGGAATG
>JAUTCZ010057950.1:0-10173 GCA_032273805.1 Melanodrymia brightae | reverse complement strand
AATGTTTTGCGCTGTGGAGGATCGATCTCTCGACCCATCCCGCCATAGGCGGACATTCTACCTCTGAGCTACGTCCCACTCCATCTCTAGGAATAGTCCTAGGGTCGTCCAGTCTGAAAAATGTTCATCTAGACCCTTGTCAGTCATCTGCCTATTAGGTTTTGGCGAACTGATGATGTCTAGGTGACTGTTTGGTTGAGGCCACCACTGTAGGAGTATAATGGGCGGGAGGGGGTCAAACAATTCTAATTTTGTTGGGATTGTGAAATTCAATAACATTTATGCACTGCGTGTTAGTCTGCCGGTTGTAACTGGTAAGAAATGGTTTACTAGGCCACGTGTTACTTTGGTTCAAACCCTGTAGGGCATTGTGCTGAGATACCAGGAGTTTTTACTTCATTAACAGTAAACACACTTTCGTTTTAGTTTTAAATAACATGTGCACTTGATAAATGGTGGCATTGGCAGCAATAAAAATGGGCACATGTTAGCAATTTTATTTTTATTCTCTATCCAGGAAATTCCTGTTATAAGATGGGGCTTAAGTAGAAAAGAAACATTAAAAATGTCTTACGTCCTGAACAAACACATTCCAAAATATAAAAAAACTCTTGTTTTCGCACATTATGTACATTGTATATTAATTTCGTGAACTACAGAAGACAAAAACAATTACTACCGCCACACCTCACCCTGAACAATAATATATTTCTTTAAATGGAAAAAGTTTTTATAGCCATGAAATTAATGTTGGCATAAAAAGTGTCTTACCTTGTGGGCAAACACATATTAAAGGAAAAAAATCTCATTTTCATACATTCATTTTATGAATGTCAGTGGATTAAAAAATAATAATCTTTAAAAAAATCATCCGATCCAACACAATATTTTTAAAAACATGCTGCATATACTAAAACAGAAAATGTGTTTTAACCAAGTGCCTCTGTGGTGTAATGGTTAATGCTGCTGGCTTCTGGCTGGCAGGTACTAGGTTCTAATCCCATTCGTGGCACATAGTATCAGGGTATGCACTTGGGATATTTTTTGACTGGCCAATCGGGCCACTCACAGCAACACTTTGACTCGCCCGTACAACTTTTGAATTTTGTTTAAAAAAAAACCTTACTTGAATTGCACTTTAAATTTTCGGTCGCGGGCGATACGTGATAAGATTTTGACTTGTCCAAGGCTATTTTGAGTATCCATGGGCGACCGGGTGACCGTAAAGTGCACACCCTGTAGTATAATATATTGAAAATATACTTAATTAACCCATCATTTGTTGGCTTACAGGATGAAGATAATAACCAGTTAATGACGTTGGTTATCGGCTTTATCCTGTTCAGGACGAATGGGTAATTCCGCTCTGCAAGCCTCACAGAATTCCCCATTCTCACCTTCACAGGTTAAAGCCGATAACCAACGTCATTAACCAGTTATTTTCTATTTAACACTTCTTGTATTGGCTACTCGGGATCCATAAGAGATAATGTACCGGTAAATATACATTGGTTTGATTCTCAATTTGTTTTCTTCTTTTTACAGGAATGCTCCTTGGAGGCGCTATGGGCTATGGAATGGGACGACCATTTGGCTTTGGGTGGGGTGGTGGCTACTATGGAGGATATGGTGGAGGATGGGGTGGTGGGTATGGAGGTTCAAGTTACGTTGAAAACAATTACTATAATGAGAACACGAACATTGAAAATACGGAAATGAATGAAACAAATATTGAAAATAATTATGGTGATGGTGGTGGTTATGATGATGGTGGGGGTTATGATGATGGTGGGGGATATGATGATGGTGGGGGTTATGATGATGGTGGGGGTTATGATGATTTTGGGGGAGGGGATGACTTTGGAGGAGGGGATGACTTTGGAGGTGGGGATTTTGGGGGAGATTGAGGTGAAAATTTCTAGGAAATATTGTGTATAAATTTGTAAAGGGTGTTATGCAAATCTGCTGAAATGTTCTAAACTAGTAAAATTGTTATCCCTAATATATTTTATATACTTTACATTGGCCATTTTCTCTAATACCTGTACCAGTATGTGTATTGCGAAAAATGCGGTCTTCCCTCTAACAAAAGTTTGCTAATCAACCATCTCAGATGGGTTTATGTAGCATTTTCAAGTCATACATATACTTATTGCTCACAATATCAATATAATTATGTATATTCTGTCTTTTTGGTCATTCAAATGGTTATATTAGATTAGGTTAACGTGTATTTTACACTGTACTAAATTAGGGAGCGAGGCATAGCTCAGTGGTAGAGCATCTGCCTGTGGCTCGATGGGTCGAAGGATCAATCCTCCTAAAGAGACCTGTAAGTGTTGGGTTATTTCCCATTCCAACCAATGATACATGACTGGTCTATGAAAGGCTGTGGTGTGTGCTGTTATTCGAAGAGTAGCCTGTGGCGGCAGTGGGTTTCTTCTGTGATAAAGTGTCAATATAACCATGTGTTTGACATGCAATAACTGCTGATTAATAATAAGTGTGTTCCAGAGGTGTCGTTAAACAAACAAACTTTATCTTTATCATACTAAATTATTGTAGGCAAAAATTCAATGACCATATTAAGATACTACGAACACATTGGATATTGTATGTTGATATTATGAGCAATAAAATGTGTATTTTAATAATAGAAAATGTTCTGCCACTAATATGTTATAAACAGCATTAGATATGCATTTACAGTGGTATCCATCGTAATTTAAACATATATACATTGCATAGACGTCACTATGAGATTGTATATCCGACATGTTTTGAGTTTAGGCTCCATCATTCCAGGAGCGGGGAATAGCTCAGTGCAAGTGCATCCACCCGAGATTCGATGGTTCAAAGGATCTATCCTCAGTGGACCTGTTATTTCTCATTCCAACCAGTGATCCACGACTGGTCCAATAAAGGCTGTGGTGTGTGCTATTCTGTCTATGGGAAAGTGCACTTAAAAATCCCTTGCTGTTATTTGGTAAGAGTAGCCCAAGTTGCAGCAGCCGGTTTCTTCTGTGACCAAGTGTTGATATAACCGTGCATTGACATCCAATAACCACTGATTAATAAACAATGTGTTCCAATGGTGTCGTTAAACAAACTTAACATTCCAGCATTATTGGATATCACCCTTTATAACATATACATTATATGTAAATATATTTATATACTGTAGATCATGAAATTAACGCGTCACAAAATTTATGCGAGTAAGGGTGGTCAGACTAAAATGCTACATGAAATTAATACGAGTGGTCTATGGTCTCCCTTTGATATAGTACTTTTTCTAACAACACGTTTGTTTAGCAATCAGTTAACATAAATGCGTTACATTATTAATGTGAATAAATTCTCACTCGCATTTTTCGCATTAATATAATGATAGCATTAATTTCGGGATCTACTGTATTCTGTCTGTGATAAAGCTTCTGTGCCTTTGATTTGTCTGTGATTGACTTAGAGAGAAGAAATGCCAGTTATTTATTTATATTTTTTTCTTGCTTACCATATTTATACAACCCGGATTTTACCCGGGTGTGCTAGATTTAGAAAATACTCAACGAGCTACGCAGCAATACTGTTTATCTAGCACAAGTTCACTGATGTCATCCTTCATGAAACTTTGGCGAATGAAGGATAACATCAATTCACGAGTGCAAGTAACCTATTACTGAGTAGCAAGTTTGGTATTCTATTTATTACCTATATTGCAATAGGAGAAATCGATACAAAAATGTGTAGACTTTGTGTGTTTAGTTCAATTATCTACTACTTTGTTTGAAGCATTTGAGTAGTTGTTTGATATCACATGGAAGATGTCATCTTGCTCTAGTGAAATACAGTGAAACCCCACCTAAAGACCACACCGGTGTTAGGACCACCCCACTATAAAGACCAATTTTTTATAGTCCGGAATATTAAAACATTCTCCAGTACTAAGACCACCCCGATACTCTGGATTAAGACCAGTAATGGCAGTCCCTTTGAACTGTTTTTAATGTATTTTGACCCCACTAAAGAGACCACATAACATCTCATGTGAAATAAAATTTCGTAACAGCTTTCTTTGTTCAGGGTTCCAATGTTAAATACTGCTCAATTAAGTCAAACTGGCAATCTACAGGTAATGGCAGCAAACATACAGACAGACAGTCTAATGAAACTGCTAAGAAACTAAAAAGGTGTTACATTCTGCACCAATGCACTCATACAAATCTTGAGCTGTAAATGACAGTAAACACAGACACTATACTGGACACTGATAGTACATTGTATTTCTATTCTCCATATGATATAAAATGTACTGTTAACATTTTGTATACAAGTATGGCATAGAAATCATATAATAATTAAATATATTTAATACAAATGGGTAATATTGAGTAATGAAAATATAATAACGTACATTAAAAACAGAGCAAATATTGGTGATCCAGTATTAAGACCACCCCACTATTAAGACCACCCCACTATTAAGACCAATTTTATCAAGTCCCGCGAGTGGTCTTAATAGCGGAGTTTCACTGTATATCTAATCGTTTTTAGTTTAACATTGTTTTTAGGTTTCATAATAGTTTTTAATTTCATCATTGTTTTAGTTTAATTATTGTTTGTCCAGTGCTGGACACCGGTTTGTATTCATCGGTGCTGGACACTGATTTTTAATATCATTTTTTATCATCATTATTACCATGTTCTGACACCCAATAGCCGATGTATTTTTTCGTGCTGGGGTGTCGTAAAACATCAATTCATTCATTCATTTACTCTGGGCAACTTATTCCATCTCTCCCGATATTACTACTTCTGCTCTGTCTTTACACTAGTTATTTTTTTGCCCTACCCTCTTTGTTTTCCCTTAAGGATGCCACGTCAGGGGCTGGTTTGTAATGTTGCATGCTGGATACCTAAGACATCCAATAGCCAATGATTAATCAATCAATGAGCTCTAGAGCTTCGTTAAACATCATCTTCAACATTTTAAGAAATATGTTCAAATTCAAAGTCTCTTAATGTTATAACTTTTCTATCTGTTATAACTTGGTGACATGAAATTTTATATTTTAAAAATATTTGTAAAAAATATTGGTGTTGAAAAAACTTGGTGTTTAATTTTTAGGTTGCTAGAATGAAAAAGATGGTTACCAGCCGTCGCATTGCCATGATACATGTCCATGTAACAGGCTTCCAAGAAACAACTTTACCGTATGCTCAGAAAGTTCTTGATGCTATTCACAAAAAGTTGCCCGTTATTTCAAATAAGAGAAATGAAGATCTTCTCAAAATCATTAAGGTATTTTCGAGAACTATAATTGTGTATGGTTTTTACAAATTAATGACTGACAGAAGACAACACATATTGCCGTAGCTGTACATACAAGTCATTATAACATAGATGACCATTCTGTTTAACATTCAAGATGTTGTTTATCTGTTTAAATAATACTATATCATATATGAATAGCAGTCATCTCTATATCTATGTTGAAAATGATATACAACAAAAGTCACACAAAATTATGCAAATAGACAGTGATAATCATTCTGGTATGGAAAAGGTAATTCAGTATTACATTTATGTCGTATAAATGAATATGACATCACAAAGAGATTTATTTAAATCGATAAAGTGATTTGGTTGTATTTATGTTAGCAAATGAAAAATAAATGTTCCAAAATTATATCAATGTGTTGTGTCTTTATACAATTTTATAGATTTGTGAATTTATTCCCCATAGAAGTTTGTTATAATTTTGCTATTTATAACAGGGTGCATCTAGAAGACTTGACCAGTATCCATCATCTGTTGAGGCATTTGTGGAGCACTTATCTTTCCTTGGCCGAATGTCCAATGAGCTGCCAGCACTTGAGAAAGAGTTTCTCGTTGTCAACAAGTTTTTTACCATTGCCAGAGATTTTAGCATGCAGATTGAACCTGAAGAGCTTGCTCTCTACCAGACACTTGGACCAAGTTTCCAGCACCTGAAGGTAATATAATTTGCTTCTATCGTTGTGATTTATTGTGCTTATTGCAATACATGCATGGCATCACAAATTACATCACAATATAAGTTTATGGTAGTCAAAATATAAACCAAAAATTAGTAGGTAGTGTCTGCTTATTTTGAAACCGGGACGTAGCACAGTGCAAGATTGTCCACTTGAGGTTATTTCCTATTCCAATCAGTTATCCATGACTAAGCCAACAGAGGCCAAAGTGTGTGCTATCCTGTCTGTGGTAAGTGCACATAAAAGATCCCTTGCTATTATTCAGTAAGAGTAGCCTGTGTGGCAGCAGTGGGTTTCCTCTGAGACCAAGTGTCGATATAACTGTGCATTTGACATCCAATAATGGCTGATTAATAATCAAAGTGTTCCAGTGGTATAAAACGAACAAACTTTTTTATCTGTTCCTTTTGAATGAAATTGTTAAAGTATAAATGCAAATAATGGCATTAAACGTTTGTAGTTTTCGGTTGTCCTAAGTTTCAGTAACATCCACTGCAAAAATAAAAACTGAACAACATTGAACCAAACTACTAATAGAGTCAGGAAATATTGAAATATATCGGGACTGTTCCCACTGCACTAACCCTGACTTAGCTACAAGATAAGCATGTGCAAGTAGCAATGTATTTGAATACATTGAATAAAATAATGAATATTATACACCAGCAAACCTTAAAACTAGGTTTTTAAATGTATTTCTCCTGTATTATTCATTTACAGTCAACAATTTTGTACTGTGAAGCTAAAAAAGATCAGAACATTCGCAAATTCAGCTCGGACCTTGAATCCCTCATTGTGAACATCCGGTCCAAATTGATGGACCTGAAGAATCGTGTACGTGACCCAGATTTGCTCAATTCAGACACTATGATAGTCTCTGCATTGGAGATTATCCGTTATCTACAAGATGAAGTTCAAGACCTCTCAGTGAAAGCAAGAAGCTATGTAAGCTACCAAGAAAGATTTGGCAGCTCTTTATCCAAAGCTAAGAAAGGTTTCATTGGAGAGTAAGTATCACTGTAGGATTTTATTGTCCATTATTAAAATCTTTGCGTCTTATTTTCATATATACTCAAGACAAGAAATAATCAAATCCATTCTCGACTATACTCGAAACGGGTACTGATTAAATCATAGGTGGGACTGATTGGCAATCTTATTTTTCCTCACCCCTACTTGATATACACTAGTAGACCTACTTGTAGACATGTACAAGAAGCTAGGGTTTCTAGAATTTGAGAAATAATCTACTAGTCCATAGGTCAGTGGTTTTCAAAATTCACTAGCCATGATTGATACCAATATTACTGAGTAGAAAAAGAAACTTACACGCAGTATATTGGTTGATACTGATTTATCTCATTTATGAGAACTTTATTTATAATTATTATGTTTGAGCATGATTTACCCTTAAAGTGTTTGATCGAGGTAAAATTTGTTACGACATAATTATTTAGAGATAAAATTATTTCAGAATATAATTAATATTAGTGAAATATAGTGATCAATTGTGGTATAATTAAGTAAACAATAATAAAATTGCAGGGAATACATGTACACTGACACAAAGGCTGATGAAAGTGCTCAGGAGATTGAGGCTGACCTCTCAGAAATCGAGCGTGACCTCACATTGCGCCGTCTGCTTTGGCAATCTCTAGAAGAGTGGACACGACTGGTGGATGAATGGACAGCCACACCATTTGATTCTGTGCCTGTTGAATCA
Source organism: Melanodrymia brightae (assembly GCA_032273805.1). Classification (NCBI taxonomy): domain Eukaryota; kingdom Metazoa; phylum Mollusca; class Gastropoda; order Neomphalida; family Peltospiridae; genus Melanodrymia; species Melanodrymia brightae. The sequence goes on along the minus strand of JAUTCZ010057950.1, from coordinate 2,432 downwards.
TTACAAAAAAATGTGAACAAGTTTACACAGACTGTATTCATGTTGGAAAAAGGTAGACCTTCCACATGTGTTTATTTTATTGTATATTTTACTAGCTTTACCTGCGGGAAGTGAGCTGATGTAATAGCAATGGCGTTAGTGTGAGTCTAATGTTAAAGTTTTTGTTTGAAGCACATAATTAAGCAAACATTTTTTTTATCTTTTGATTATTTTATTTTATGACACTTTATTTGCTATTTCAATATGTAAATAAATGCTGAATGTAAATAACGATCGGAATACAAAAGTAATCATTGACACCTTGCACTGGAATTTCTTATTTATTATAATACATCAAAAAAAGATCAAATTTACCTTAATCAGTAGTGGACATTATTTTATGTCGTGGATACCATTAAACATTTATTTAACTAAAACCAGTGAGCATGAAATAAAAAATTAAAACCATTTAAGGTCTACCCCACAACGAAGTTCTACCAAGACTGAAAGACATGGTCCTCAACTTCAAGCAAGGCATGCCGGTCATCACCAGTTTGAGAAACCCATCTTTGAGACCGCGACATTGGGAACAAATTCAAAAGATCATCAACAAAGTTATTGCCAGAGATAAAAGTTTCACACTTGGAAATCTTCTAGACATGAATGTAAGTTTTCTTTCAAAAAATGCTTATAAGATTTCATTTGTACATGTATGTATGAGCTGGATGAAGTTAGATTATAAAATTTATATAAAATGTATGTCCAGATTACATTAGAGTTATTGCTCTTTACAGGCTACTCCTATCACAACGACTAAGTTATTTGTGTTAAATAAATGCTGTTTGTGCAACCTTATACAAAAAATATGTTACGTTTACATTGTTATTATCTATTTTATCAGATTTTCCAACACAAAGAAAAGATACAAGACATTTCAACCACGGCCAGCAATGAGGCAACTCTGGAACATATGCTTCAAAAGGTATTGAAAAATTAATAATATCTCAATTTGATTATGTTAAAAGTATCATAATGCATATGATTGTATGGTAATCTTATATATCATCAAAGTAGAGTAGTGTTGTATCATAAATAAATAGCTATATGTAGTTCCCATGTGTTGACTTTATTGTTGTAAGTAAATCCTGTATGTGTGATATTTAGATCACCAATCTGTGGCTTCACACTGACTTCCGCTTGTTGCCACATGGAGGTAGAGACACAAGCATCATTGCAGGGGCAGATGACATCATGGCCCAATTGGAGGAGAGTCAGGTCACCGTGGGAACCATTAGAGGATCAAGATATGTTGGTCCAATTAAGGTAAATATTGGAACATTTCACATATTTATATACCCATTAGAAAATAACGGATCTATAACGGATTATTCTTTTAATTAGTGACTTAATAATCATACTTATGTACAAAGTGTATACATGTATAGAGATACCATGTAACATAAAACTAAAATATTGTTGTAACATCATAACTTGAATATGCTTCCTATTGGAATTAAAAGATTTGACATCAAGAGAAGAATCAGAATATTGATTGCTAGGGCAGATAAAGGGGGTTTCCCAGAGAAACAAAATATAAATGTAGACACCTTATGTAACACTAGCACTGCCCAGGAGACATGATGCTATGGTAGCCCTAGGATATTTTAATGTATATGCACAATATTTATAAAGTGATTGATGTAGTGTATTCATAAATAGGTCATCTATCACTGTGCTCCAACTAAAATGTACATAACATAACAGCCTCTGCAGTTCTTTAATATCAATTTAATATGAATATAATTAGATTGCTTTCCTATTATCATCTTAGTTTGTTGCTGGTTGTTTCTTTTATACAGTACTGCTTCTAGTTTTACCATGTAACGTCACAAATATTGCTGATGTAATTAAATGATGTCACAATCAATTATTTTATAATCTATTTGCAGCCTCAAGTTGAAGAGTGGGAACGAAAGCTGCAGGTCTTTTCTCGAACACTGGATGAATGGCTTAACTGTCAGCGCAACTGGCTTTATCTGGAACAAATATTTGGCACACCAGACATACAAAGGTAATTAAAACATTATAAAACATTGAATTTATCCCCAGTGGCTTATCTGCTGTAGCGGGCTATATGATCCAAGCAACTTAATGAGTAACTACTGCTTATTGGAATGGTAATTGCTATACAAATAGATCAATTTATCAGTTTTTGTGATGAGGCAATAACAGGTCAAGCTACTGCAGACTTTCTGTCAAAGTTGACAATCTAGTAATCTTTTTTTTTACGAAACAACCATCTGTTGCCAATGGCAGCTTATAAACTAGTACAGAAGGCAATACACAAGAAATTACGGTAACTTGATTGTAATCTTTACAATTGACCTCTCCGTAGAAAGTGATTGACAACCAGGCTCGTCCAATAATCGTGCGAGTTTGACAAGATGCGCGCG
>JAUTCZ010057939.1:0-10174 GCA_032273805.1 Melanodrymia brightae | reverse complement strand
GTGCATATGAAAGATCCCTTGCTACTTATCAATTTGGAGTAGCGGGTTTCCTCTCTCATAATAACACTAACTTCTGTTGTGGGCAGACAGTCGAGGCAGCTGGACTGTGTGACCATGACAGACGTGCTTGAACCTTAGTTGGATATAAGCACGTAAATAGTTTATAACTAACTAACTATTTTCGGTAAGAGTAGCCCATGAAGCGGCGACATCAGGTTTCTTCTGTGACCACGTGTCAATATAACCATGCGTCTGACATTCAATAACCGCTGATTTATAATCGATGTTTTTCTAGTGGCGTCGTTAAATAAAACAAACCTTACTTTATGTGAAATTGTAATGAGAAAACTCCAGTTTAAAGTAAAGTTTGTTTTATTTAACGACACCACTAGAAACAAATTGATTATAAATCAGCGGTTATTGGACGTCAGATGCATGATTATATTGACACATGGTCACAAAGGATACCAGTTGTGGATCACTGGCTAAACTCCAGTTTAAGAAGCAGGCTCACCTCGGAGTAAGTGGCGGGGTTGAACGGCATGACAGTGACACCAGTCACGTATCTGTGTGGACCCTGCTTTCTCTGCTCAGCCTGCAATCAAGCCCAGTACAGTAACAATGTATAGATTAGTAGTGTAAATTAAGAAATATTTAGTTGCTCATTATGTAATACACATATAGATGAACTTGAAAAAGGTTTTGAAACTATGGCAAGAAATAGATACATAGAATTTTGTTTTACAGTTTATTAGATAAAAAAAGAAACATTTAATCATTTGTTTCCAAAACCCTGGCATCCTTTATCTGTACTTTCCCATAGTCTATCATACACAAAGTATCAATCCAATGACATCTTGCTCATTAAGGTGACATTCTGCCACCAATTCCTCTTCCCTACATTAAAATAAATCATAGTGGATTGTGCAAATTATACTGTTTTCCATCAAACTTCTATAGACATCACCTTTTCGTGTATATATGATATCATGACTTTGAAATCAGGCAGGCAGATTGGTTTCACTTCTTTATCTTCGTGTCCGGATCGAGTAGTTCCATGCAAGCTCTTCAGAGCTTCACTGCGAATGTCTTCCTTTCTGAACATATAGAAAATTAACACGTAAACCAGTAGTTTTGATTGTTGATTAAAGTGTATTTGGTTTGAAACAAAAAAGAAAAAATAACTGTAGAAAGAAATAAGTGGTGTAAAACATCTGACACTTATATTTTCACATTATGAGCTAATAATGTGGATGAAGCTTAAAAACTTTTGACAAAATAATTGATGGTTAATTGTGGTTTGTTACTAAGCAAAAAAACATATTATTAGTTTTATTAATGAGAAGCTCGAGTAATAATGTACTAATAATACATACATGTCTCCAGCTGCTATCAACAGTATAAATCTAGATGGGATGTCATCTGGTGTGAAAACAGCCACAGCATACTGTACAGCAACAAGACGAATTTGAAATTCTGGCTGAAAAACAAACTGAATATCTAGAACAGAAATGCAGAATCCATGCACAGGATACTGTAGGTAGAATACTAACCACTAAATTCTATAAAATGAGTAAAACGTAAACGGGCCCATAGCCAAGGGGGAGCGGGAGGTGGGGGGCCATGCCCCCCACGAAATATTATCGCCCCACCGCGTGATTTTCTTAAAATATATATTATATATGTATAATTATGTATATATATGCCCCATCAGTAAACGTGATGCGACCCCCCCCCTCAACCCATCCTGGCTACGGGCCCGAACATAAAGCGAGAAAGGAAATATACCATACACCACGAGAATGAAACTGGCTTGAAGGGCAAAAGAAAACTTAATTAAATTACTTTGTGAACTACTGTTAAATAGAAAGAAATGTGTTATTTATCATCACCTTGTCTATACTCTGCATGAGTAGTGCTTCCAGGAGTTTCTTGTTGGTATCATCAAGACGCTTGAAGGCATCGGACATCATGGACAACGCCTCCTGCACTGCTAGCCTTGTCTCTGTGTCTTCCTGTTAAAGAACATCATATATAAATAAAGCTAGCTCAAAATATCCAGACATGGAGGGTGTGGTTAGTGGAGTAACTTGCCCCACAACCCATTGATTTGATGGCCTTTTTTTAACACCCTCTCGGAATGAGGCTGTAGCCCTTGAACGATTGCGCTCTTTTAAGTCATGCCACTCAATATTGAACACATTGAGGTGCCTTGTTGTGACATCAGCTTACTTGAGACTGGTTTGTTACACATAAAACAGCATTGTTTAAAGATGCACAAAACTCCTTTAGTCTTACAGACAGAAACATCTTTTTCAAAGTACACGCTGCAAAAAAAAGATTAGGTTTGGCAGCTTAAAATTTAGGGTCTGTCTGGTAACCGGAAATTGTTTTTTTTGTCAATGGGTTTTTGAAAATGCTGAAAAATCTGGCATAAACACCAGTATCTGAATAATTTGTCAACAAGGATGATTTCAAAATACTGTTGTTCAATCTTAGGTCAGATGTTTTAATTTGTAGAACAAAATATTTTAAAAGTTCTTTCCTTTTCAAATTTTAAAACATAAAGCCGGTGCCCGAAAATAGTAATAAAAAAATATTTTTATTACAAACCTGAGAAACTGCATCAAAAAACTGTTGCACCAATGTGATGTCCTTGGTAACTCGATGAGGAGATTTCCGTGCTATCTTGCCAACAGCTACATATGCTAAACTTCGTAATTTTGGATCCTACAAGGTACAGAAATAAAAAACCCAGACAAATTAGTAAGTTTTGCAAAATGTCAGCCTAATACCTGTCATAATCTGTAAAAACAATGCCAGAAGAAGAATTATAATACACAATGTACAAAACTAAAAAAATTGTTTGTTAATTAATATGAGCAGTGTAGAGTAGAGCGTAGTTCAATCTTGTCTTGCTATTCAGTGAACAAATGGGTGCGGTATCATTACATGGATTTTTCTGGGCACTTTTTATTGATCTAAGTTAACAAATGTCCATAAAAATCCTGGTCTCTCACACATATTTCAGAAATTGGAATGCTTTGTATCTTCAATATTACTGAGCAACTTGGACATTTTTTAAAATGTAATAATAATATTGGTTTATTTGCAATTTGTTTATGACAAACAAATTTAAAAATAGTAAAATATGGCGATGTTAATAATGACACTCTCCTTTTAATGCATACAGTAGATAATTTTATGCTCACAATTACAATAAACAGTGATTACACAGTAATGTACAAGCATTTCAAGCCACTTTACAGTTAGGAAATTTCTAGATATTCAATACTATATAGCTACCAGCACGTTCAGCTAATCACAGCAGTGTCTGTCTGTTCATGTTTCCAACTGATTCGAAATCACTGTCATACCACATTGATGGCTAAAGCTATTTAGCACTATCCTAGATTTTACAACAATAGTACATTGGCTCACTAGAAATTTCATTAATTAATAAACTAATATTGAAACTACATACTGATTCAAGCGGGTCTCCTAAAGGCAATGTTAGGTGTTAGGTTTCACCTCGCTTTTCAAAGCATGCATCTTTAAATGTTAGATAAAACTAATCTAGGAGAAATAAACGGAATAACTAAAATAGTATAAGCAATCAGTATTTTTACAATGTTTTAAGTTATGTGAGTTTGAGGTGCACAAATAAGGTAAAGTACGGTATTTGGAATAACAAGTCAACAGGCAATGGGTTGAAATATGTTGTATTTCTCCATGGCCAAGCAATACGTGAACAACTAATGGCACGTTCTCAGGTGTCCTGCAACAAAGGGATCAATGAGGCAACACATTCGAGCATTTGCCTTGGACTATTACTTGCCTGGTACACATATCTACGCCTTTGTCGCTTAACCTGAAATCAAGGTGTTTCAACAAACAAAATAAAAAGCAATTATGTGAAAATTTTACTCAAGAAATATTAAGATAAAGATAAAGTTTGTTTGTTTAATGACACCACTGGAGTACATTGATTAGGATTATGTTGACATGTGGTCTCAGAAGAAATCTGCTGCTGTCTCATAAGCCAGTCACAACAATTAAAAGCGATGGGTCTATTAGGTATACTTTACCAGACATGATAACACACCACAGCCTTTGTTAAACCAGTTGCGGATCACTGGTTGGAATGGGAAATAGCCCAACAAGTCCACTGAGAAGGATCGATCGTTCAACTTCTCAAACCTCAGGTGGACGCTCCCTCAAGAAATATATTCTATGTTACAAAAATTTGATATCAACATGTCAAGTGGAATATGGTTACATTAGTGTGCAAATTGATGTATCAATTGATTGGGTTGCCTCACATTCACTTAAACACTAAAAGTGTCTTTACATTACTTACTTTCAAATCAGCTTGACAGTTGACCAGCTTTATCGTGAATGCTACAATACAGGTGTCATAGATCAAATAACAATACAAGTAAAATGGGGATTGGTATTAATATGTTACCAGTTAATTTTCATTCTACTGCTTGCTGTTAGTATCAATAGTCAAATAAAGGTTTTGTTATGTGCAGAATAGAATCAGAATTAAAATTTCAGTGACACCCTTTAGTAAAGTTTTATTATTATACACTACCTCTTTAGCTTCATTAATTAACTTGATCATGCCAGACAGGAGAACTGCATCGAACATAGCAAACTTCGCTGCATCACAACTGAAAATTAAACAATTACGAATAAAAGAATCTAAAATTTGGTTGTAACTAGTAACAGATTATAAGATATTATAAAGTTAAACATAACATTGTCAGTCAGTTGGGTAAAGATATTGGCTGATGCACAATAAATTCAATTCAACAAGATGACAAAAGATTCAGAATACTACATTGTTGGATGTTAACGATAATCTATCCCATGTGTTAAAGGGAGCAGGTGAAAAATTATAAGTATCCTTCATATGTACTAGTGTGGGAGAGGGCTATTCCACCCGAGGTTACATAATTTGATATCAGGGACCTGAGGCTACCCGAGTTACTCACTTTAAATTATGAACCTGAGGCTGGAGTAGCCATTTCTGACTCCAGTACATAAGAAAGGATTATAAACCTTTTTTGTCAACCACGAAAGAGGATCTACGCATGCGCGAAGGGAGTGAACTGGGTACTGTGGAGTAGGTGCATATGGTCTATGTTAGACTGGGGCCTCAGGCTGTTTTGACTTTGTATTCCAGGATAAGTATACTATAGAAAAGAACCTTTACTCAAAAAAGGTTTATATTTTGTCTTCACTTCATGTACTTGAACTAGATGTAAAATGTAAAAAAAAAGTGCGTGACATAGCTCATTGGAAGAGCGTCTGCCTGAGGTACGATAGTAATCTCTATATACAGTGTACGGCACAGCATTCATTTTACTTTCAGGAAAGATGTCAACGGTTTCTTCGCGTTCCCCGTCACGGACGCGATCGCTCCTGGTTACTCCAACATCATCCATTATTCCATGGATTTCAGCACCTTGTTCACAAAGATCAACATGGACGAGTTTAAAGGTGTCATGGACTTCAAAGTAAGCTTTTGTTTCCATTCTAGATATATTTAGGGTGAATTCTTATTTTAACTGACCACGTTATTACAATAACAATTTTCTCATTACTGGTATATTATATGGAAGTGTCATTATAGTGAATGATTAATCTACATTGGTTCAACTGCATGACAGGCAAAGGGTGAGCACTTGAGATTTTGTTTTTACTTGCTATCATGTGAACACTTTAACATGCACATCAAAGTTTTGACTGCCTGGAATTTTAATAAATGGTTTAGACATGACATTGTGTTAATGCTATTATTTTAATAACAAAAATATCATGCATAAAAAAAGTATAATAATTTTGTTTTTTGATCATCATAATGCTATTTGTGTGACACACCATAAATTGGCATAATAGTTTTAACTTGCTCGATACTATTTTAACTTTTTGGATGAATCTAAACAACCTTTAAATGTGTTATTTCAGAAAGATTTTGTGACTATGTGCAATAACGCTGTCACATACAATCGGCCGGAGACTATCTACTACAAGGAAGCCAAGAAGCTGCTACATTCCGGTCTGAAGTTGATGAGCAAGGTATGTAACATATTTGTTAATACCCCCGCAGAAACTCTAACCAAATTATCAACATTAGTTTAATAGAGTAATATTTGTGGCTCTAAATTTTTGTGATTTGGAAAAAACCGATGTGTAATTTTGGCGTTGCAAAAGAGAAATTACGAACGCAAAAAACTGCAAGTATTTTCCATTTACAGTACACAGATGACTGTATTTAACGTGATTTGATTTTTGTCAGGAGAAACTGATGAACATAAAGAAGAGTAGCCTATGTGGGTTTCCTCTATGACCAAGTGTCGATATATAACCGTGCGTTTGACATCCAATAACCTCTGATTAATAATCAATGTGTTCCAGTGGTTTCATTAAACAAACTTTGTATTACCCATTTCACAGTACATATATGACTGCATTTAACTCAACTTTGGGGGACATAGCTCAGAGGTAGAATGTCCGCCTGTGGAGGGGATTTTACATAATTCTTGGTTTTTTTTAATAGCGTGTCAATATAACCATGCGTCTGACGTCCAATAACCGCTGATTTATAATCGATGTGTTTCTAGTGGCGTCGTTAAATAAAACAAACTTTACTTTTAATTCAATAAGCGTAGTATGCGGTTACAATGTTATAATAATAATTTATGGCCAAGACAACCGTTTAAATGAATACATGATACTGTAGTCCTACACAGGTAACGTTATCAACAAAGTAAATCAAACTGTCAATAATAATTGTCTAAATGAGTAAACGTGGACACCTCCGCCCTCCTAACATGTTCCCAAGGCTCCGCTCCTTTGATGGGGATTGGAGCGTGGGTGGGGATGTAGGCCTATATAAAAAGTAACAAATCAGTTATTTAAATTTATGCAAACAAATAGTTATTAATAAAATATTACCTGTGGCAACTTGTTTTCGGCATGAGACTGCATCCTATTTTTACGGGATCCAGCGATTTCGTTCTTTACTTCTTTTAATTTTACCACAGTGAATAAAAGAAATCGTTGGACCCCGTAAAAATATTATGCAGTCTCCGAAAACAAGTTGTCACAGGTAATATTAATAACCATTTGTTCGTATTTAAAATGTAACGGATATGTTACCTTTTCCCCCATTGTTGAACCAAACTAAATTTATCTGTAAAAAAACACTACCAATACAATAAAGTGAACAATAAATAACGTAGCTTTGTAAATAAATCGTTGTGAACTTTCTACACTCTGATGACGTCATATATTATTTTAAAATTCGGTGGGCGAGTCTATTCATTTTTATAGAGGTTGTAGGTTTATTTTCAATATACCCATGACCACATTAGAGTAATAATAAATTAAATTACGCATTATAGTGTAAGCAGTAGTGTTCTGTTAATATGTAATATAGTTTATACCATACCGGGGATTTTTTGTTTTAACTTGGTGGAAGCTTTTTGTTTTCGACTGGTTTGTTCTTGTTATTATTTTTGATTTCCGGCAAAAACCCGCCTATCTTGTTCGGCAAATCCCGCCTATCTTGTTCGGCAAATCTCGTCTGTCTTGTTCGGCAAATCCCGCCTATCTAGTTCGGCTAACGCTTACGAGCGAATACTGTAATAATTAACTAAAATGTTAGAAACTTATTATGACGTACCTCTTCAGTTGATATAATAATGTTGTTAATAAAACAATGTTAGGAAGACTTATAGTACGGAATGAGAAGCTAGATACAATAATGTCACCCTGAATTTTTATATTGTTTTGTAAGCCAATGAGAATAAAAAATTAAATATCCAAATAAATAAAAAATGAATATGAATATATAATATATAAAATAGCTTTACAGAGACAGAAATAGTCGATATAGTGTAGATAAAATAAAAGTTCTATTTTTGTGTCCAAATTATATAACTTTAGGTTAAAGTTACAGTCTCATTGTTACAAAATGGTGGTTCCCGCCAATTTTATAAATACTATTTATTTTACAACGTAAAGAATATACTTTCAACTATATGCACACACAATTTTACAATAAAATATGGTCATTTACTAGTATAACATATGGGGAGACCCCAACGATTTCCCGATCAGATGTTATAGAATGTCAACAATAACAATGGGTATCACGTGATAAACCCATAATCCTTTGCGGTGACTAAAGAAAATGGAGGAATTTATACCTCCAAAGCAACGAAAAACAAGACTAAAAACTAGATCAGAATCGGTTAAAAAGTGCAAGAAAGAGGCATATTAGTCTTTAAAAAAAGAAATAAGAAGATGTTCTCTGAGCGTTGGTTGTGAAAATGAACATTGGAAAGAGTTTCAGAGCCGTGCTTAAAACAAATGTAGAAATGGAGATACCAGTACTAATTAATGCGAAAAGTGATAATTATTTATCACTGTTAAATACGGAAATTTACCAAACATACCATCATAGAAACATGGACTGAGGAATCGCTCGCACTTGGTTCTTGTATGTGAGTCGAACAAAGTATACTGGCTAGAGAACTCAATATTCTCGACTGTTTTCAATATTATTTATTTAATTATGTTCATTTGTAATGTGATTTCTTTAATTTCAAATTATTTGTAACAAAGAAATAGAACGTTAATCAAATTTGTTAAAATTTTAATCTCTAATTTAAAATTGGTAGTATGCAACCTTTACCAATCTTTATTTTTTTCCGAACCAGCAAAGCCGGTGTACGGAAATAGCCGAGAAGTGACGATTGTAACCATTTCTGGGTTTCAAGGGAAGATAACTCCGAAATAGAAACTTTGCAAAATGATGTCGTGTCTTGTTCCTTGATAATATTTTCCATAAATGTCGAAAGCGTCATGTTTACAATAAGTTCAAATTCATATCAAATTCATATCAATTTCTATCTCTCTTTAGCAGTACGCTGAGAAATGTGCTGGACAGTTTGAGCAGTCAATCTATACTACTTGGTCTACACTGCAGTGCCGTGTAACATTCCAACTGTTTGAAGTTTCAGAATCAGTGTTTGGAGAAAGATGACGACGGTCGATGACTTGAATTTGGAAGTCCTTCATAAATGCGATGATTATATCGCAATTAATAAGAAGTATGACGTCAGAATCAATACAAATGATAAAACAGAAGAAGTCACTGTGGACAAAAAATTATGTCGCGCTTTTCCTGAGTTGGTAGATCCTCGAATGGTATTTGGTTTTAGGTGAGCTGATCAAAACGGCACTGCTGTCTTACAATAATTTAACCTCCGACTTTTTGTTTTGTTGATTCATTGAAAAACACCAATCACCAAAACAAAAATAGGAGGCTCTGAGGTTACACCATTGACCGTATTTAAAGAGAATAACTCACCATTTTTGGTGCTTAAGGCCATGATAATGAAAGTTATAGATTTGCATCCACTGCCCAAATGCCATGAAAGATACCGCTGAAAACTTTCATTATTTGCACAAAAAAGGCACTTAATGATCATCACACAAATTCAAGTTCCAAATCATCAACAGTGGTATACTATAGCAGTGCTCGGCCTGGGTCGGATATTTTTATCGCCACTTTGACAAATATAAAACGCCACATTGAATATTTGTTCGCCATTAGCAAAATTTGTTCGCCACTATAATAAAATGTACTAATTAAAACAACACATGATATTGCATATTAATTAAATTGACCATTTACAGTACTTTGAAAAGTGTGGTTTTTACAGCAACTTTGATGAATCTTTTCCGTACTTTAAAAAAAAACCTGACTCAAATGGTACAAACAGAGACAAATAAACAGGTTTCGTATTCTGATGTGTAGCATATATTCAAGGTATTCACAGGAGCAGGTTGGAGTGGTGAAAAGTGTTCACTCTATTTTTGATGGGACTACATTGAGTCTCGAATAAAAAAAATTATTATGTAGGTTATGTATAATGCATTTGAACATGGATACCGTTTCCAAAGGCATGCAAAACACTGTTGTTGTTTGCTGTTCCTCAGAAATTTTTTGAAAAGTAGATGTTCTAAAACTCGCTCTAGGGGCATTTTGGCTGCTCATATGAACATCTACTTGGTGCATTCTTCATGCTCATATAAAAATGAAAGGCACTAATCTGTTTAGTTAATAAGCAGCGGTTCCTTGACAGACGTGCTT
>JAUTCZ010057938.1:0-18466 GCA_032273805.1 Melanodrymia brightae | reverse complement strand
CACACGACTGTGGCAGCGCAATCGTTCGGACGACTTTACGCTATCATTGCGTTAAGCAACGCTCATTAAACCGGCCCATGATGTATATTTTCAGCATGTGTACACTATAACTAATTGCTATCTGCAGTAAAGTGCAGGTGGATACAGATACTCCATCAGTTAGACACACGAGGACGAGAGAAAAACGCCAGGTAAAGTGAATATTCAAACACGTGTATCTGAGTCAGAAAGACGTTCTTGCAGCTGTTTGCATAATTATGATTACTGGCAAAATGACAAAGTGCTCCAACTATCTACCACCACCACTATGTTTAAAAGCAGAAATCTAAAAGACGAAACTCATCTTTAATTGCATGATGATATTCGTTTGAATTGTGAAAAAAATGGGGATGGTACATAAACAAATTCTGAACTATCAGATAATATAGAAACACAATTTCAGATTTTATAAAATAGTTTATTTCCTATACCTATGAATGAGATGTCGCAATATTCCTTCGACTCTGCCTTATGCAGAGATACGTATTTGGCCATGTCAATGTTTTGTCGTTTAGATATATTTGTGTTATCGTTGTTATTATAGGCAGTTGGCGGTGTCACTCCACATAGTGTTGTGTCTTCGTTTCTCGTAAATAAGTTGTTTTTGAGGTAACCGTTTGGCAATAAAAAAAGACCGTGTTATTAAGAAATTGACACTGTTTACGACACTTACACGGGCTGAATTTCAAATCTATTATCTGCAAGGCATTATCGCGTGGTTGTTTATGATTTTTAAACAGGCCGTATTTCAAATCCTATCTACACAAGCCTACACATTAAAGTGGGCTTATTTACGATACTTAAATAGCCTACATGTGTACTTACAAGGGGCAAGGGGGCGGGACGTAGTTCAGAGGTAGAATGTCTATCTGTGGTGGGATGGGTCGAAGGATCGATCTTCCACAGCGCAAAACATTTTATGGGCTATTTTCCATTCCACGACTGGTTTATCGAATTCCGTGGTGTGTGCTAGCCTGTTTATGGGTTAGTGTACATAAAAGACCCCTTGCTGTTTTTCGGAAGAGTAGGCCATGTAGCACCGACATGTGTCAATATAACCATGCATGCGTCTGACGTCCTATACTCGCTGATTTATAATCGATGTGTTCCAGTGGCGTCGTTAAACAAACAAACTTTACTTTACAACGAGCATTTAAAATCCAGATTTCACGATTTTTACACATAATAATTATTTTAAATCCAGTGTCCACAAGGCACCGTCTCTGGCTTAATGTTGCTCACTTCGGTTTAATACACGGATTGCTTTGTGTACTTTGGTATTCCTGTGGACAAACGTAGCAGCTAGTCCTGATATTAATTTTATCGATCAAATATAATCTAGACACTTTACGGGTGTGAAAAAAGTCGAGAAATTGCCGTCGTCATAATAACAGGCGTGTTTTTCTCTTGTACGTTCTTGCACGTACAAAACAAATTAAAACCACAAATCAGTTACGATATTGTGTGTGTGTGTGTGTGTGTCTGTCTGTCTGTATATATGTATGTAATGCATGCATGCATGCATGTATGTATGTATGTATGTATGTATGTATGTATGTATGTATGTATGTATGTATGAACGTACGTACGTAGCTATGTATGTATGTACGTACGTACCTAGGTATCTATATATTATATCCATTTTAACACATTCCATATGTTTGATATCGGTCTTTACAACATCGATATCTATTGTAAATCTCTAGACGTTATATTATTTTCCTTTCTGGAATCGAGTGTTTACATTTCCGTCATCAGAACAGACATGTCCTGGTATAACCCTGGCAGAGTTGTGATTGAAATATTGCACTCAAAGACGACCGCAAACTCTGCAAACTCGTAATTCTGCCACCATTTACTCACTGACTTTCACGACATTGTCCAGCTATTGACGTCCATCAAAGGAGAGCGTTCGATTTCGTGTTAGTCTTGTTAGGATTCTTTCCAAGGTAAACACGCCGCGGCCTCTTACACAATAAACTCTAATTTGGATGAGAAAATGGTGCGAAATGGCGATATTGGAAAATTGAAAAATTGGAAAATTGTGACACGTAGGTTCAAAAATATAGGTCTATAGATAATGGAAACAAGAAAGAAATTTTTGTATAAATTATTATATAATACATTCCAAAATTGATAGTTATTGACAAAATAATTATCGGAAACTGAAATAAAGTTAAAGATTTGTCTTGGTGTATAGTGTAGAATTTGATCTGTTAATGTTATTGAAGAACTTTGTCACGTGAGGAATGGGTATTAATTCAAACATTATAAGTAAACTTGGTTTATTTAACGACAAATTTTTTTTCATACACCCGAGTTTGAAGATGGATGTATGTAACCAAATGTAAGTAAATATTAACTTTAATAAATAAAAATGCTCTATTAGTATTAGCCAGAAGTACATGTTACAAATTAGATGCGCATGTAGGGTGGCACCCGTCTTATAACTCGTAGTGTGCCTTTGAACTAAAAATGATTTTTACAGACAATTTCTTTTCACAAATTGTCATATATTTCCGTTTGAAATAATAATTATTCATTTCTGTATTCCAAGAATAAACGAAAATAAGATCGCCTTCGGGACTGTTTTAATTGGCAGCACAATGTCGAGTTGAGTTCTCAGACTATTCGTTCAACTTGAAGTTGTATTGATGCGAAATTTGCAGACCAATAACTATTCACTGTAAAATACTTCCTTGTAGAACGTTTAATGTATAAATTGGTTGACGAAATGGAATAATTGTAACACGTTACTTGTGTTCTTACAGAAGTGAACGCAAACTAGTGTGCCACACGCAAGCCTTGATTGTGGAAGCCAGATTTCAATTTGTACAAACGTTACGTGCGATGAGAATAGATAACAAGCTGAGAATACATAAATAGATGAGAATAGATAACGAGCTGAGAATAGATAACAAGCTGAGAATACATAAACAGATGAGAATAATATATAACAAGATGAGAATAGATAACAAGATGAGAATAGATAACAAGCTGAGAATAGATAACAAGCAGAGAATAGATAACAAGATGAGAATAGATAACAAGCTAAGAATAGATAAACAGATGAGAATAGATAACAAGCTGAGAATAGATAAACAGATAAGAATAGATAACAAGCTGAGAATAGATAACAAGATGAGAATAGATAACAAGCTGAGAATAGATAACAAGTTGAGAATAGGTAACAAGCTGAGAATAGATAAACAGATGAGAATAGATAACAAGCTGAGAATAGATAACAAGCTGAGAATAGATAACAAGTTGAGAATAGATAACAAGCTGAGAATAGATAACAAGCTGAGAATAGATAACAAGTTGAGAATAGATAACAAGCTCTTCTTCGAATTACATCCAAAAACCGCTGATTAATAATCAATGTGTTCCAGTGGTGTCGTTAAACAAACCCACTTTATATCTCTCATACTAACACTAACTAGGCAGCTGGACTTCGTATCCAGGACAGGACTGGTGTGCTTGAACGCTAACTGGATATGAGCACGTAAACATGTTATAACTAACTAACTAACTTGACGAGTTGCTGACTGGGAAAACAGGAACTATATTATATGAAAAGGGTCTCTTTGAAATTAAAAATGACAGATGAATTTAATACATGCGGCTTCGTTTTTTCTTACGAGGATGAATGCATTCTTCCATAATTTCTTCGAAAAATAGATGATGAAAAATTCATTCTGAAAAAAATAACCTGTCCCACATGGATACATCTAAAGGATATATAAAAAAGGATTTAGTGTTCATGCCACTGCATCCTCAAAACATCCATTGGAATTAGTCTTACAATGTTCCCAGACAATTTTATCAAACTCCGTCATATGTACTGTCCTGTCCATGGGGGTAAGGCTTATAAAATACCTTGCTACTCGTAGATCCTGTGTCGAAATTACAATATGTTTACCAGCTAATATTAAATGAAATAACTTTCGACTGAAAAAAATAGAAAATCACACAAGTTCCTTTATATATTATCATAATACATATTATATTCTATATCATTCCCCAAAAATATGCATATAAATAATTACAAATAATAACTTACTTGTTAATTCGAACGCAAATCCCCCACGCCGTATCGAAATGGATGGGATCTCCTATTCGACGAACACAGACATTTGAAATAAAATCGTAAACGCAAACGCAATTTCCAAAAGCTGAACAAATCGATAACTCGTAATCAGTCTATGCCACCAACGAGGCGACCCGAAGCTGTTTGCGGCACTGCACTGTATGTACTGCTGTATCAGTGATGAACTTGCTCCGATTCAGTGGGGAAATAGCTCCTGCTGCCAGCTTCACACGTTCTCTATGTCTAACATGTGTTGTGTTCTTCCAATGTATCATTACCATGAAAGCTTGTACGCTGTAATCAATTTGTTCTTGTCGCCAGAAATTACGTGATCAGAGAAAATCGCGTAGAAATTAAAACGCTAATTGTGTTACTATTGATGATGACACCTCAGATGTGTTGCCGGAAGGTGTGCGTTTGGGGCAAGGTGATGTCTTTTGGTGTCTTTTATGATAGAGATGCAGGCAACTGTCACCATATAGGTTACTATTTTAAATAGACAATAACGTGGTGGTTGTAGGTTGTTTCTCTTAAACAAGAAAGTATATACCACTGGCTTTAAGGACACAATGCCTAGTGTTAATTCGAATGCAACCGTGCTTGGGCAGATAATGCTATTTATAACATATTTTTAGCTAGTAGTGCATTTTTTAATTATTAAAATTAACTTTTACTTTCATCTTATTGTTTTCGATATCTTATTTATATCCAATGCGTTTGTAGTAGCTTAATGTGGTCCTTGGACTTTTGTCTGGCACATGAACAACAATAACAATTTGGATGATAAGAAACACCTTGAATTTAGATATATACTGATACTGTAGTTCCTTGTGACCTTTCAAATAATCAACCAGATTAACCACAAAACATAGTTTTACAACATCTACTTTTTAACCGTGCCACTTTCTCAAGGCAAGTGCATGTTTAACCAGAATCATTCGCCATTTTATTATACGATTATAAACATCAACAGAAATTTCAAATTGTCATTATATTACGTGAAATTACTTGTTTGTACATCGTACCAATACCACCATTATTACCATATTCCGACACCCAATAGCCGCTGTATTTTTTCGTGCTGGGGTGTCATTAAACATCTATTCATTCATTCGTACGAATACATCCCCAAAATTTGCAGATAATTAGTTAAAACACTTCTACGGACACGCTATTGTCTGAATATGCAGCAGAGCGGAAACATTTGGCGCGGACGTCATTGATTGGAGGTCTTAAAAACAGCAGGCTGTTTTAGATACGCTGGTACAAGGCGGAAGTAAGTACGCCACGTACAGGCGCATTTAATCTGTGGCTGGCTTGACAACGCAATTGAACATATCTACAAGTACCGATACAGAACCATCGCAACGAACGGACAGCCGGGACGATGTGCAAATTAAATCCTTGCCAGAGTTTTGGGGTAATGAGAAAAATCAATTATCTTTTGAAGGAACTGTTAGGATGGCTGGCGCATGTGCCCTTTCACGTTATACCGTGGATCCAACCAATGATCCACGAATGGTGGGTCTATCAAATGACGTGTTGTGTGCTATCCTGTCTGTGGGAAAGCGCACATAAAATATCCGTTGCTCTTATTCGAAGAAGTAATGCCACGGACTACAGGCTGGTAAGAACAGTGTTCGAATCCCGCTCGTGAATCTCACTTTCCGACTCCAATCCAGAGTGAATGATCCGCCAGGCCCAATGGGTAGGTGTAATACCACTTATACCCCGACCAGTGTCCACAACTGGTTTAACAAAGGCCCTGGTATGTACAGTCCTGTCTGTGGGAAAGTGCATGTAAAAGATCCCTTGCTACCTATCAATTCGGAGTAGCGGGTTTCCTTTATCATACTAACACTAACTTCTGTCCTGGACAGGCAGTCGAGGCAGCTGGACTGCGTGACCGTGACAGACGTGCTTGAACCTTAATTGGATATAAGCACGTAAATAGGTTATAAATAACTAACTAACTAACTGCCCCCACCCCCTCCCAACCCACCCACACCCTCCATTTACAAATCTTGGCTGTCTGCCAATGACTGTTCCACTCTCAAGATTATACGGAGGAAAGGAATTGAACACCGTGATATCAGCATACACCACTTACTTTCTAAACAGTTTATAAAATATTTTTAATTTGTTTTCTCTGGAGATTATTACCTCATTGAACAAAAATACCGTCAGAAGTACTGATAGCCATAATGTATAGATACACAACCAACCCAGTCACTGAGTCAGTCTGGGACAATCAATCACGTTCCCATTTTTGGTAAAAGATATGTCGTAATTCACCGAACTCACGGACATGCCGTGCATGGTGAGATAACACGTCCTTTTAACTCGGTTCAGCGATAAAGGCAACTTTGAACACTTTATCAACACTCCAAACGTGTTAAGATATTACTACAGATTGCATTCATGTGTGATTAGATTTTTTTTTTTTTTGCGAAAATCTAACCGGAGTAGATTATTACGATTAAACGTCGGTTCATCTCATGCTAAGCGCCCATCGGCCCGACGAGACGGTCTAGTCGGTAATAACGCCAACTCGAAAAAAATCGGCGTTAAGTCCAGCGCAGACGATGAGGAAGTTGCTGAGCAAAGTGACACGAATGCTACTTTGCTCACGGCAGAAGTTTAGCGCACACGATAAGCATTTTGCTGAGCAAAATCCCCATCTACAGTCCCTGGAAGTATTCAAGATGACGTTTATCGCAAATGTGACGTCACACGCATTGTATTTGAAACAAATTGGCTGGTTGTTTAATTTGCTTGAGCAACTTGCTCACGTTTGGCGCACACGATAAGCATTTTGCTTGAAAAATATCAAACACGATAGATATTTTGCTCATCGCCTCTTAGGGCGGATTTCTCACTATAACTTTGGCGCAAACGATAAGCAAAGTGCCATTCGTGTCACTTTGCTCAGCAAGATGCTCATCGTGTGCGCTGGACTTTAGTTCGCGAAACGTTTTTTCAGCGCACACCAAGCCGACGCGATCATCGGAGCTTAATAAAATTTTGCTGTAAATACTTTTGTGTTGTAAATAAAATGGTGCGATTTTCAAAATGACGTATTCAATTACGTCATCTGTCCCAGAACTATTTATCACATGGTCTGATGATCTGTCGTGATTGGTGAGCATAGCGCCGACGATCTCATCAGACCAAAATCCAGCGCACACCAAGAATACAGCTGACAATCGAGTCTTTTCTGAGTGCACACCGGACCGACTGTCCAACGCCCGATTCAACATTTCAATCGGCCCAAAACAGGAGATTAGTGCCCACCGGGCTGACAAGACGGTCTAGTCGGGCTTATCGATATTTTCCCTCTTAAAAAGTATCATTTTGTGGAGTATTTTACAATAAAGAAAAAACGTCTTTTTATCCAGTTGACTATGCCACTTAAAAAGGAATTTGTGGGGTGGGGGGAGGGGGTATTATTTTAAATTGGGCAAAAGTTTGTTTTCAAGATAGGATTCCCACTGGGAGAATAGGGCCTGTTACACCGGCGCCCATATTGTATGGTAGATTAAACCCTGCGATATGTAACCTTGCGTAGTAAATGGTTTCCTTTTCGTTTATAAACCATGATAACCTTAACCGAAAGTGTCTAAAGTCATAACACAAGCATACTTGCACACTATTGTCACTGCAAGGAGTTCAGTTGCCTGCTACCAACTGGCAAATTTATATATTTTTATGGTATTTTTTATTCAAATTTGTGTGTCAGGATACGACTCCTGAATCGATGTATCGTGGACCTCATATCACGATATGATACTGCATCGCCTTATTGTTACAGCTCATTTAAAGTCATGCCAATTTTCCCAATACCATCGTTGAAAAACTCTGGATAAATCCCTGCCATTGAACTTGGTCTTGACATGGACAATTTGAAGTAGAGTTTAAGGATGTTTTAGAGGATGCTCTCTTCAATTACTTGGTGCATACATTTCTGTAGTATAACACACCACTCGATTACCAGGAAATTTTTATTCTACCAATTGCTGTAATAGGCTATGCAATATAATATATATACATATTATATCTGTTAAAGTATATTTTATCGATTAATACAACTAAATAATAATAATGCAACTCTTGTTCATGTTGAAGTATTTTTAGTTTGAATGTTAAACATGTTATGGTCGTAGACTGCTGAAATTTGTTTCACAGCAGTTTTTAATCAAATTCTATTAACCATGTAGTATGCTCAAAAATGATATCAACTCCCATGATTCATTGGAGGAAAATAATGTTGATACAGATATATTTAATTATTTATATTTATGTATAATTTGACATGCAAAATGTCTTCGATATTGAATTGTTCCAGCTTTTCCATGTTCAATATGGTCACACACTTGATATAGGTTACTAATATATCTTCTATACTAGCTGGTTACTACCAAGATTTTACCTGTCATATTTTTATATCCATCTTCCTAGGATCAGACGGCTAAGCGCAGGAATATACACACTGCAACATAATATATGAATTTTGGAATAGCAGACCTTTGGAATAGACATGGCACTGTGAAAAACAACTGCAATTGCGATTTTTAACACACCTAAATATACTGATGTCCAAAAGAAACTATACCAAGAAAACATTTATTCCTTTATAATTTGGATTACAGAAAAGAAATGGTTGCTCGAATATTTTTTCCTTTTATGGAATGAAATGTTGTTCACAACATGTCAAAACACAACTGTCATAAATATATATCTTTTGAACATGCAACATGTTTTGGTTTGTCGTCAGTAGCTCTCAGAGTCTTGGTATAGTTTCTTTTGGGCATCAGTACATTTCTGTGCTAACTTATGTGTCTGGCTCGAGGAAGTCGGATACCAAAATATGACACGGGTAAAATCCTGGTATTCATATGCTATACAAGATATATATGCTACTGATGTCATAAGACACTCACGTGTTATACGGTGCACTGCGA
Source organism: Melanodrymia brightae (assembly GCA_032273805.1). Taxonomy (NCBI): domain Eukaryota; kingdom Metazoa; phylum Mollusca; class Gastropoda; order Neomphalida; family Peltospiridae; genus Melanodrymia; species Melanodrymia brightae. Next base: position 9,376 of record JAUTCZ010057938.1, on the reverse strand, counting down.
TAATGTGGAATATATACAGGAATCTTGGAATAGTGGACTTTAGGAATACCGCCAAGCTAGGTCAGATATATGGAGAATTGTGACTTCTCCCTTCTCATCTTGAAAGGGAAAAGTTATCCACAAGAAAGTGACTTGAGTTTTTTTATTTAAATTCAATTATTATACAAAATAATGAAAGAATGCAATGAATTCCAGTTTAGGTGTCACCAGTAACCTCATCTTTAATCCAATTTTTAGGCTTGGGTCTGATAAATATGTCTGTTTTTACGTCTGCTAACATACTGCATAATGTTCATTCATGATGAATCCAAACTGCATCATTAGTAATTTTAATGACATGACAAGAGTAACATGTTTCAATGTAGAGTTAGTTTCATGACATTTATATATTATATTTTGAGTAGTTTAGATAATAATGGTACCGTAGGTAATTAAAATATCAGCATGTCTGATAGTAACAGGTAAATCTGCTTTGCGTTCAATAGGGTGAGCGCTCTGGAACAATTTGACTGGTACCGATCGTGTACTATTATATCACATTTATTTAATGTTGGATGCAAACACCGGTGACAAAACATTTTGTCTCAGTAGCAGATTGCTCGTCCTATTGAACGCAAAGCTGGTGATACAACTGTTTTGTCTGAATCAAGGCTCCAATAGTTATAATTATCATGTTGTAATTTTCTTATCTCTATCAAATAATCCTGCTAGATTATTTAGTTACACTTTGTTTAATCCTATGTATGGTGGGTAGCTTTTTAGCAATAAAACAAACATCTGTTTAAAATAAATTAAATATGTTTTAAGAAATTGTTCTTAAATTATTAATCTTTTGTTGGGTAAATCTACAATATTTTTTTTCAATGAAATATGAATAGGATACAACATTGGTACAACATTAATGTTGTGTCAGAAATATTGGAAAATGGGTTGAATGTCTCAGTTGTCATTTTGGAAAAACTTATTAGTTGATTAGAGGAAAAGTATTATTTACTTATACAAAATTTCTGTGTTTTGTTTAACAAGATCACTAGTACCCATTGATTTAATTAACCATTGTCTTTAGGATGTCAATTGTTTGATAATTTCAATATGTTGTGTTCTACAGAACAAACAACAAAATTCACTAAAAAAAGTTAAATTAGAAGAAAGTTTTCTCACTATGCGAGCACTGCCCCATCCCCATTTATCGACTTCTCAAATTTAAATTGAACAACTGGCTTAGGAAGAGTATTTTACCCTAGTTTGTTGTATTATAAAACTACTACCAATACATTTGTTGTACATTTAACTGATAACTGCATAACAAAATGCCTGCATGTTATGACGTGTACAATGTAATATAAATTTGTAAATTAAGAAGAAATGTCTTTTGTGGTTTGTCTTATGTTACATAATTTATTGTAACCAAGAATAGGGATATTTGGTGCTACCATTTTGGAAAATTGGGGGTGGAAATCGAAAAAGGGGAATTTAAATGTTTAATTTTTTTAATCAAGTATAAATATTTATTATTCTTTTGCCAGTATTGTCTGCACTATGAACTAAGCTGTATTCTCCAGTTTTCCTCTGTCACCATGAAGCTTGGATATTAATTTACACATTGAAAGCAATAATTTTAATTGTGAGAATTGTTTTTTGACATTTATGTTTATTGGGAATTCCTCCTTGAGAAATGGAGCAAAATTGTTTTGTAATTTAAACGCTAGACCCATTGTACATGTATAATTGTATATCCCATACATGTAGTTGGCTGCCGGACCACCCCCACACCTAGCAAATTTGTGACCCTCTACATTGCTAGTCCGCCACCCCAATGTCACAATCGTTCTGGTGGTCCCGAGTTACCTTATTAAATTTTGTATGTGCTTATATTCAATTGAGGTCCTGGACATGCAGTCCAGCTGCCTCGACTGCCAAACCATGGTAGACCGTGTTATTACTTAATAGCAAGGGATCTTTAATATGCAGTCCCAACAGATAGGACAGTACATGCCAGGGGTTCTAGAATACGGTGGCCCGATATCAGAGGCCAGTCATTTTTACACTCTGGCCACCAAATAATTGCTTTGGCCGTGCCCGATGGCCAGTAAAAAAATTGATTTACTTACATTTGTTTTGTTTTTTATTATATTGGTATTGATATTTAAAAGTTTGGCCAGTGAATTTTCAAATCCACTGGACCTATGGCAAGTGAAATTAAAAAAAATTGAGAACCCCTGCATGATGCCATAAGCCTTTGTTATCCCAGTTGTGGGACTGGTCAACACCTACCAGTCATGCGCACGGTGGTCTAAATGCGAATACTGGTCGTAAATCCAATTATGCAGTGAAAAAAATATTAATTAACACAGTTAAACGGTCACAACATAAGGTGTGCTGACCACGGGCAAGAAGAGCTATAAAGAACAACAACATTTGCATAATATATTACATCTTTTACTTCAGTATGGTAAAGGGTATAAATACATAACAAAGACAGATGAAACACGTACGTACAAGGAAGGAAAATGCTCGTAAACAACATGTTGTCAAGGAAACTATAAAAAAGTGTTCATCCTTTTAATACGATTACAACCAAGCACTACTAGTATGCCAGTGCAGTCATAGACATCTGCTACAAACACTGACTTGTTGCCATAGCAACACATTGTAGACAAAATGCTTTCCCCCACAAAATGACGAGTGATCAAGGAGTATGGTAAGATGAAAATATGTAAATACAAGTATTTGACACCAGCATGACAGAATAATTGAGTTAAACAGAATGAGAGTTGAACTGTGACATGATAATTGGAAAATGTGGTATACAGTACTTGAGCTGTGACAAAACGACAAGCGTTGGCTGTAACAAGACCATGAACACGCACAAGCTGTTTGTCAAAAGCTGTAACAAGGCTTTAAACTTAAGCTGTTTGTCAAAAGCTGTAAGAAGGTCACAAGTTTAAGCTGTTTATCGAAAGCTGTAACATGGTTACAAGCGTAAGTTATCAAAAGCTGTAACGCGTTTAAGCTGTTTGTCAAAAGCTGTAACAAGGTCACAGGCTTAAACATTTTGTCAAAATCCTGAATACGTCAACACGATTGAGTTGTTAAACACAACAGGATTACGTTGTGACAACAGCACACACCCAAGCTGTGTCAACAAAACATGCTTAAGCTGTGACAATACAACGTTTAAGCTGTCAACATGCTTAAGCTGTGTCAACAGCATCCTTTGGGATAGTGCACATAAAATACCTTTTGCTGTTTTTAGGTAAGAGTAGCCCATGAAACGGCGACAGCGGGTTTCCTCTGTGACCATGTGTCAATATAACCATGCATCTGACATCCAATAACTGCCGATTTATAATCGATGTGTTTCTAGTGACGTTAAATAAAACAAACTTTACAACATCCTTAAGCTGTGACAACACTACATGCTTCAACATGTTTAAGCTGTGTCCACAACATGCTTAAGCTGTGACAACACATCATACTTAAGCTGTGACAACTCTTCGGCCATATCCTTGAGCTGTAAAAAGATGGCATACCGTACGTGTACCTAAACTGAGTAACAAGCCTCCGAAACGACAAAATGGGCATACAAAGTTGACGTTATAATGTTTTCACTGATTTTAGTGGATATCCTTATGATGAAGATGTAAAGTTAAAATTGGTTTGTTTAACGACCATTGGAGTATTACAATTTATAATCATAGGCTAATGAATGTCTAAGTAGACCAATGGTTTATTTCCCATTCCAACCAGTGACCCATGACAGGTCCATCAAAGGCTGTGCGTATGTGGAAAGTGCATAGAAAAGACCCCTTGCTGTTATTTAGTAAGAGTAGCCTATGTGGCAGTTGTGGGATTCTTCTGAGACCATATGTCGACATTACTGTGTGCTCAACATCCAATAGAACCTGTTTATTGATCAATGTGCTCCAGTAGTGTCGTTAAACAAACCATCTTTTATCATCATGTTCTCAATCTGTTCATATAATTAAAGGTTTACCCATAATTCAATATAGCCGATTCTTTTGGCGACTGTTATTTATCATCCTATCCTATAACCCCCAGCCCACCCTTACTCTTTCCAAAACATTTTCAAAACAGAAACAAATGAAACCGGTTAAAAATCATTACGGTAATATAACATGTTGCCATACATACACTGTATACAAATAGCATAATTATAGTTCCATGGGTGTTAACAAAAGTGAATTTGTATGACTGAAAATAACAGCACTTCTGATAAAATCACAGAATATGCATTATATTTTCATGTTTTGGTCTTATATTTATAATTACATTAAAAAATGTTTTTTTAATAACTAATTTGTTGAGAATTTCTCCCACGACTGAATTCTGTCTCCTGACTGACGGTTAACACCCTTGTAGTTCAAATCCAGAGTGGAATGCAAGGGCTATACACACTCTTACACCACCAAATACCAATGTACCCGATCTTTTTTGACAATGTATACTTTTTAATGTATTTTTGGCCATAACGTTTCACATTACAATTTTTTCACATTTAAAATTCGCAGAAACCACTATTTTTCAAATTCCTGTATCTGCTCCAAGACAGTCCAGGATCAGATTCCAAATTAGTATTAAACTCTTAGGGCCAATTAGTTAATACTGAACAAAGCACAATAACATGGAATTGATAAAATATATTGATCTAACAGTTCGTCATTGAGAAAATATTATAATCATGCAACAGACAACATTTTAAATGACAATTTTTTTTACAATATAAACAAAATCTTGATCTTGTTAAAATGCACTTCTATGTGGACATGGCAATAAAACATAAGAAATGTTGTAGACTAATAACTCTTTTTTAAAAATAAAACTCTGCATAATCACTTAACATTGTCTTATAAATAAATATATTATAAATGTTCCATTCAATAGATTTACTACAGTATTGCAAACTGTATTTTCTAAAACTAACAACAAAACCAGTTCCTGGTAATAAATACATCTATACATGTATATAAAACTCTTACTGATCAAAAAGCAGTCTTCAATAACTTACACTAATCTAAATAATTTGTTTTAAGAACCCACATTTCATACAGATACATCATACTAGTAACAAAAATACATTATTCCTTTAAGTTCATTTCTTCACAAATTTTGTGTCCCACAATGCTGTAAAATGGAACAATCTGATTGGCAGATCATAGCAAAATTGACACATCCCAACTTCCTATGCAATTCTATATAACCAATGATGTGATAGTTGATCAAAATCTTAGCCAATAAAATGCAAACACATACACATGTAAGTACATGTATATTGTATATGATGAAACTTGAGCCCAGTCCAATGGCATAATTTAACAAAATAAAATAACACCCTTTTCAAATTGCAGATGAAAAATTCACTTCATCATTCAAACAGATAAAGAATTAATATAATTGAATATGTTAATTATGACTGTGATGAATGAGAATTAATTAATTTTTCATCCAACTACAAACTATATAAATTATTATTTGAAACATAATGTAGCACTAAGTGGAACATTCAACAAATATAAGTATGTATTAACATTTTAAGACTGAATGCAAATTCTGTGCGCTTTGGGCAGAAAATATATTGAGGATATCGATTCAATTTGAGTGTATGTACAATGTTCGTGGGAGGTGGTCAAACCCTGGTTCTTAACTTAAGTTTGTATTTTAAAACACATTGTCATTTATGCACGGTCCCTACATTTAATTGTTGTCCAGATATACTACATGTATGTTAGTCTATATAGCCACATGCAAACCACCATAATTGGCAATGCTAAGGATACTTTAAGCACAGCAAACATAAAAACCTATGGCCCATTCAAATATTATTATCTCCCCATGGGTATAGCGTCGACACTGGGTCCCGACCTTTGATGGCGGACCGTGTCCATGGGGAGGGGTGTCTGAACCTTAAGTGGACAGGGGCATCCTTAACAAAGCCTTGACTGACTGACTGACTGACAGTTTTATGATTCATACACTCAGAGCTTCCACGCTATACACACAGAACAGAGCTTCCACGCTATATACACAGAACAGAGCTTCCACGCTATATACACAGAACAAAACTTCATTACACCAAAGCCGTATTACACACAAAGATGCCGATCACACATAACACTGTCACTATCATACTGGTGACGCTGTTAACAGCATAATCTACATATACATCTCTCAAATATTTGCAAACAATCAATAGCTACATCTGACATCAGTTCATTGAAAAATGCAGTGGAATTATCGGTTTTTATAAAACGTAACCAGGGGCGGTATTTATCAAACAACTTAAGTTTTGACTTAAGTTTCATTAAATTGAATAAGGTATGAAAACAACGTAAGCTTAAGTTTTTGTAGAATTCTTAAGACACCTCAGGAGGAAACTTAACACTTTTAAAAGTCAAAAACGTCCAAAGCTTATGTCTAGGGGTTGTTGTTTCTCGGAACTGAAGTCACAATCGGAGAGACTTAAGTTTTTTCTCGGACTTACGTCTTATTTCTGACTTAAGTCGCTTGATAAATACCGCCCCAGTCGTGGATCACTGGCTGGAACGGCAAATAGCACATAAAAATGTTTTGCCCTGTGGAGGATCGATCTCTCGACTCATCCCGCCACAGGCGGACATTCTACCTTTGGACTACATGTACTTCCCACTCCTAAGTGCACATAAAAGATCCCATGATGTTATTCGAAGAAAAGAACCCAATTTTTAATATAACCGTGCGTTTGACATCTAATAAACGCTGGTTAATAAACTTTATGTAACAGATCCACTTTCTTTCTAAACTGAAAGTGTTCCTGGGAAGGTCTGACTCGATAAAGTCCGGCTATCGGATTATCTGTCATCACCAGTGTACGGCTTCTTGCTGAGATCTGACTACCACGGAGATAAAGTAAACACCTCTGAAAGGCAATACTGCTATCTGACATGTAAGACCTCGTAAAACAACATGTATACATTTACTAAACTATGTAATCTGTAAACTATCCCTGTTTAGACAGACTGCCGTGTGAATTACCTAGGAAACAGGACGGACACACGCTAGTAATACGTGTGATGTCTATGGTATATGAGTTGATGCCAGCACACATCAGATTTTTTAAGACTTATGATTCTGAGGACATAGACGGATTATACTTAAAGGCACACTCTTGAGTTTTAAGATGGATACCACCATACATGCGCATCTAATGCTACCTGTAACATATTATGTCTGGCTAATAGAGCATTTCTTCTTATTACAATTAACATGTACTTACATTTTATTGCTGAAAATATCCATATATTTGTCAATCAATATTTTTATTGTACAAAAGACGCCAAAATGAAGCCGGTACAAAATACAAACATACAAACTAAGTGTTATAGGTCATATATAATTCACAAATACACATGTAATTAACATCATATACATTAGATAAAATTGTCCTTAATTATGTTCATTCGACTTATACTTACATGTACATACAGATATGCATACATATATTCATTATATATGTGTCATATTACAAATAATTATGTGTTTCTGGTAATCGAAATGGTTTTATTAGTTAAGTGTGTATTTTTATCGTGATTTTAGCGGTTCAACACCTACAATGTAAAATACCTTCTAGATCCGCCACTGTTTTAACATTAATGATGTATAGTGTATTAGTATTAGTAGCTCAAACCATGTAGAATTATAATCTCAACACATGGGGATACAAGAAAACCCGTGAAGTGACAACGCCGTGTCTACCGTAGTGTTATCCCGGCAATGTATTGACCTTTACTACGCGGCGCCCCCGGGGGAAAGATCGGGTGTAGTGGTGTCTGTGCGGGATTGGTGTAAACATTTCGAGTGGTGTAAGGAGGGTTCAGACAATCGAGTGCGGCGTCAAGAGGCACGGTGCCATCAATCTAGTCTCAACGACGACTAACAGCCATTGCTGGCAGCAACGGATCTTCTTGGATTGGTGTCAGGTCTGAAAGGGTTCGCCTGCAGCGGTTCGTTCAGTGAATAGGAGGAATTTAAGATGGGGGAAGACTGAAACCAGGATGAAATACTGATCGGATTGAAAGTTGTGAAAAAACATACAAAAGTCTGATTTTTCACCAGGAATAACTCTTCACCAATATCAATCCCGATACAACCAGGGCCGTAGCTAGCGGTAGGGGGGGGGGGGAATGGTGGATGGGAGAGGGTTTGGGCAAAACAATTCCGGTAAACATAATATAAACTTAAAGAAAATCCATGACCCTCTACTGTCTTATGGTGATGTTGATCCACCCAGTGCTTGTATTTCAAATGTGGAGTCACCTCACTTATATCATTCATTGTAAATATTCTCCTGTAAACTCCTGTCTTGTCATGTAATTTTATGATTGTTCATGTTTCCCTATTATGCCGTTGCCTAAGGGCCTGGGTGTAATAAGGTTCTGTTCTGTTCTGTTCTGCTCTTGCGCCTTCAGAAATGGATCTTTTATCCGCTGATTAATGATCAATATGTTCCAGTTGTGTCGTAAGACAAACAAAGATGGTTCCAGCCCTTAAAATCTTGACGATATCTTTGTATCTAAAGAGTTGTTATAAGATAATTTACAAACAACTGGGTTAGTTACGACGGTTTGTTATGACAGACTCGTTTGACCCTTGCTGACCATCGTCTGAAGAGATTCGTTCAAGTGGCCACATTGTCCTTATCAGTGGTCAGTTGTACAACACGGTGTGTGTTCTGACCAATCCCCTGGGGTGAATCATCATTGTCAGTATCGCACGTGCAGATCATCTGTCAATCATTGGGCGGTGTCTTTGATGTCTTGCCTCCTGGCGGGAAGAACTAATTTTCAACAGATTGAAACTCGTATTCTCGAGATGATAAGTACTCGGGTTGTTAAGGGATACAGCTGATTTGAAGAGGCGGTGAATTTTAATACGTTTCGCGCAATGTAGCGAGGACATTTTATACATATTTTACGGTAACGGATTTTTATTGGACTTTTTATACCATACTCAAAATACTAATTGAGGAAAGGATGTTTGGTATCTTTAGATCTCTATTGCCGGCCTCTGTAGCGCAGTGGTTGAAGTATCGGATTTAAGAATAGTAGGTACTGGTTTCAAATCACAATCGTGGCATATGGGATTGTTAAATCCCAGTACCGGTGTAATAGGAACAGAAGTCCGTACGAATATAGGTCTGACACAATGTAAAATGCTATAGGACTTACATACCTAGGAATCCTAGTCCAAACCAGACTTTTATAAACCACATAGTTTTATTGCGATTTTTCTTACATTAACTCTAGGACTTGTAGGTAATAACTAGTTTTATGAATCAGACTATTTGTTTCATTCCGTAAAGATTTATTTTATTATTTAA
>JAUTCZ010057927.1:0-10175 GCA_032273805.1 Melanodrymia brightae | reverse complement strand
TAATTATTTATTATAAAGTTTCCGTCGGGGAAAGCGTTGGTATACTGCCGCGAAAATCTGTGCGGGCTTGCACCACTACCGAGTATGCTTGGAACATGGACTTTATATATCTCACATCCACAAGTCACCGATATAACGTCCATTTATGGACTAGGCAACAATGTGAACACATACGCTGTAGCCCGTAGCCACCTCCGATGCCTCAAAAATCGTACGGAAAATTGTACACCCATTTATCGCACGGCGCCCATTTATCGCACGGCGGCCGGTCAAATGTGAACCAGGCATTATATAGTAGCGGGTTTCGTCTCTAACACTAACGTCTGTCCCGGACAGGCAGTCGAAGCGGCTGGACTGTGACAATAACAGATGTGTTTTAACCCTAATTGGATAAAAGCACGTCAATAAGATATAACAAACTAACTAACTAACTAACAATTATTCAGACAACGGTCTTCGGCGTCTGCAGGGAAAAGCATCACAATGGTTTCTACGAACTCGTCATCCAGTAATGAACAGCAGGAAAAGAAGAAGGGAGGCGACTCTGTCGGGAATATTGCTTCCAGACTTAGGGTATTCTTTACTATTAATTTATATTGTTGCACACAAACATTCATACGTGAGAAATGCATACATATTTTATAGATTTGTATATGTTTTTGATTGCTGCCCAGGTTCCTGTTTGACTATCAAATTGCAAAAATATTTGAAATAGGGAACCTTCTAGAGAAAACAGGATGTATACAGACGGTCCTCAAGATAGCGGTGCTTAACTATAATTACGTAAATTGCTAAATCCTGTAAACGAATTTTTTTGATATGATGCGTGTGTCTACTATAACTGTTTTGAACATACCTCAAACAATTATAGCCCTATTGTCTACTATACATTTTTTGAACACCTGTAAAGACGTGACTTGTACACACAATCTATCTTCAGAGGCCGAGTCCAAATGACAATAAAACTAAAGCTGATGCATTTATACTACATGTATTTGTGTCGTTCTGCTATGGCTCTGATCTGGCTGGTGGCTCTGGCATGGCTTTGGTGTCGCTCTGGCATGGCTCAGATGGAGCTATGACGTGGATCTGGCATGGATCCGATATGGCTCAGATGGGACTATGACGTGGATCCGACATGGCTCAGATGGAGCTATGACGTGGATCTGGCATGGCTCTGACTTGACTTTTATGGTTGTGGCATGGATCTGACATGGCTCAGATGGAGCTATGACGTGTATCTGACATGACTATGACGTGTATCTGACATGACTATGACGTGTATCTGACATGACTATGACGTGTATCTGACATGGCTATGACGTGTATCTGACATGACTATGACGTGTATCTGACATGGCTATGACGTGTATCTGACATGGCTATACATATACCTATTCCTATACCTATACCTATACTTATGCATATACCTATACACATACCTATACATATACCTATACATATACATATGATGTCCTTTCCGTACAAATAGATGCGAATTGAAATGATCCTTGTGGGTTGCAGGTAATCAAGATGATGGTTGCTATGGTTGTGGTGTTCGCAATTTGCTGGGGTCCCATGTTGATTTATGAAGTGATGCTCGAATTCAGTAAGGTGGAGACCGACTTCAGCAACTTACGTCTTGGGTTAGACAGTCTCGCTTTCTTCAATAGCTGCATCAGCCCATATTTCTTCATGGCAATGTCTTCGTAAGTACTTGGTTTAAACAATATTATTTTATTACCGTCAAATATATATATATAGCGATTATGGGATTGACCAACAGGCAAAAGCCTATAATTAAATGTGCATGGTCATAGTTGCACACACCGGTCTCCGTGGCGCAGTAGTTGACACATTGGGTTGAAGACTGGTAGGTACTGGATTCGAATCCAATTCGTGACATATGGGTTTTTAATCCGAGTACCGGCTCCAACTCAGAGCGAGTATTCTTGCCGAACTTGCATTCCTGTTACATCTGTATACACATAGCATCTGTATACACATAACATCTGTATACTCATAACATATGTATACATATAACATCTATATACTCATAACATCTGTATACTCATAACAGCTGTATACACATAACGTCTGTATACACATAGCATCATGATCTGTATACACATAACATCTCTATACACATAATATATGTATGTACACATAACGGACACCCAATAGCCAATGTCTTTTTTCGTACTGGGGTGTCGTGAAATTTTACTTCATTCATTCATTACACATAACGGAGCGGGACAAATGAGAAACTTTTCAAAATTAATTATGTAGATATTCCCGTTTGTAGATTATGTAATAATGAAGATGAAGGTATACAACATAATTATGTTTTTATGGTGCAATGAATTACATGGGTTACATGAATTAATATCTAATATTATAAGTATTGTATTAAAGCAGGATATATTATTATTACAATTTCATTCATGGTTACATTTTTGGGCGGAATGTAAAAAAGATTGTAAACACCGCCATTTTATTAATATTTTGTTTAGTATTGGTCGTTTAGTTATTTATAAAAGAAGAATGTATATGACAGTAAGGGGTTTTAAAATAGATTTAATTAGAAAGCTTAAAAAATTACAGTATATAATATGTTAATATGGGGAAAAGAAATAAATATGAAGATTTTATTTAAAAATAATGTAAGTGGGAATGACTATGTAAATATTAATCAATTAGAAAACAAAGTACATTTATGTCTAAATTTATAGGAATTTTCATCTTTTAATATTTTAAACATTGTTATGTATATGTGTATATGTTTTGTTTAAATAAAAAGATAAAACAAATGTTTGCCTGTGGCGGGATGGGTCGAGAGATCGATCCTCCACAACGCAAAACATTTTTATGGGCTATTTTCCGTTCCAGCCAGTGAAACACGTCTGGTTTATCAAAGTCCATGTTGTGTGCTATTCTGACTATGTGATAGTGCACATAAAAGACCTCTTGCTGTTTTTCGGTAAGAGTAGCCCATGAAGCGGCGACAGGTTTCCTCTGAGACCATGTGTCAATATAACAATGCGTCTGACGTCCAATAACCGCCGATTTATAATGGATGTGTTTCTAGTGGCGTCGCTAAATAAAACAAACTTTACTTTTTAGTCCATGTAGCGGCGACGGAGGGTTTCCTCAGAGACCATGTGTCAATATAACCATGCGTCTGACTTCCAATAACAGTCGATTTATAACGATGTGTTCCAGTGTCGTGGCTAAACAAACTTTATTTTTATATAATCACATTTGGGCCAAATTCAGCGTTTAGTTATAATTCTGCATGACAAAAAAGAAAACAATTTGCATGTTTTTCCCAGACTTATTTTATTTCTTTATTACAAAATTCAATACATAATATAATGAACTTGCATAATCAGACAAAGTGGAATCATATAAATATGCAACAAAATGATGCTGTAACAATAAAGATTGATACATATAAGAGACTGATCACATGATTGTGGTTCTAAGTTTATTGGCAGTTTCGTTATAGACATTCAGAGGCTATTTTAAGATACATCGCACATACATAAAGTTTTAACTGAATAACTAACTGCTATCACTGGTCTCCGTGGTGTAGGGGTTAACGCTTTGGACTTCAGGCTGGTAGGTACTAGGTTCGAAACCCATTCGTGGCGTATGGGATTTTTAATCCTAGTACCGACTCCAAACCAGAGTGAGTGCTCCGCAACTGCACAAGGCTCAATGAGTAGTTGTGCTTCCATTTACACTGATCATTGTCCACAACTGATTCAACAAAGGCTGTGGTATGTACAGTCCTGTTTGTGGAAAAGTGAATACAAAAGATCTCTTGCTACTCATCAAGAGTAGTGGGTTTCCTCTATCATACTAACACTAACTTCTGTCCTGGACAAGCAGTAATAAGCTAATACATACAACTAAAATTGCATTTACACTGTAGGTACAAAAACGTGTAAAAGATAAATGGCAAATTTGCTATTTACCCAATATACGTTTGTCATGAAAACATTGTGGTTGTACATAAAATGTAATGTAAGGTAAATGAAGAAATTTGTGAAGATACTCAAACATGATCAAGTTGTTGAAAACCACACATTGACCAGAGCTTTATCCAGGATTTTTTTAAGGCGCTTACATTTTCAAAATGCAGCAATAATATAATAATTTTGTGTTAAATCCATGAGTACAAATTTAATAGATTATGCATTATACACTGTACAGGGACAGACAACTGAATTTAAGGCCATTACTGACAATAAATCAAAGCGATTACAATAATGATTCAATTACAATAAATCAAAGCAATTAGTTAAACAGGTAAGGATTAGGGGCTCCTTACACCTTATGGCTCTGGGAAAACCTTTGATTAACACTGACAATGTTGGCGCTAATTAGTGTCTACTTTCAAGATTGATACCAAACATCACTGATACATTTAGTTAAGAATTCCTCTCTTTCTTTGTCAGTCATCTTTTGAAAGTTTTCTATCTGATGTGGTGTGATCTGAAAAAGAAACCGAATAATATTACTGAGACAAAAAAAAAAGTAAAATATTACTAATAAATATTCAAAATAAAAAAAAAAATTAAAGTAGCATTTATAAATTGGAAACAATTAGTTTAAAGTCACTGGTTTGTGTTTATCCATTTTCAGACATTGGTCCAAACCTATAATCAGTAATGGGTAAATAAAAACACTAAGGGAGATGACTCACCAATATAACATGATAGCCAAGCAGTCGGAGTTGTCTCAACTTTGTATCATAGTTTCCCTTCATTCTGGAGCTCTTGGTACAAAACTGATTGTGACCTGCAACTTCTATGACAATTCTGAAAAATAATGTATACATCCACATTTACATACACCTGTACCACATTATAAAATGATATGAAAGAGACCTGCAGATCTAACAATGTTTAAGTGATTCAAGAACCATGTATGTAAATATTTAATACATATGATTATATATTTCAGAAATTATTATTTGAAATATGCTGGGGAGAGAAAAACAGCTACCCATAATATTATTTTTGAGAGTTAGTTGAACTATTTTTTCAATAGCTTTATGAGAGGAGACGCAAATGTGATAAAAAAAAGGATAAAAATTGGTTTGTTTAACGACACCATTGGAGTACATTGATTATTAATCAGCAGTTATTGTACGTCATACACAAGGTTATGTTGATACATGGTCTCAGAAGAAACTTGCTGCCAACGCATAGGCTAATCTCGCCAAACAGCAGCAAGGAGTCTTTTATGTGTATTTTACGAAACAGGATAATACACACCACAGCCTTTGATAAACAGTAGTGAATCACTAGTTGGACTGAGGAGGATCGATCCTTCAACCTCTTGAATCTTTTTTTTGGAATAGTATGAAATATCTCACCTTGTGTTGTCACATTTATCTTCATGAAGCCAATTACTGTTGAATTCTTGAGGTTTAAATTTCACTGGTTCGTGATTTTTGTAAAACTGCAGTTCTATGTCTGCAAGTATAAACACAAAATTATCAATTTTGAAATAAAAATCTGAACATTTTCCTCTAAATTTGAATACAAAATGAGTGGCTATTTGAGATGATTAATCTTACATTATTTTACCTTTTCAGGAGTATACTTACCATTCCTAACATCACTGGGGCGGAACATTAATGTGTTAGGAACAGTATTACTGTGACGTATGGAAGAAAAACATGTTTTTAGCAATGAGTTGTAAGATCAGTGATTTCTAACGGACACGAGTGTAGTATTCCATTTCTTACAAACACTACAATATACAATTTAAACAACAAATACATTCTGTGGAAAGTATCTACAGGAGTCATGTGACATCAAACGATATGCTACGTCACACAAAGTTGGATGAATTACATCCGTCTCATTATGTACATATTTAGTTTTGTAGATTTCAACATTTAAAAATACAGCATCACCACTTTTCATAAAAAAGACCCTTGATTTCCTTGAATTCACAAAATTGGACTTGCTGCATTTATGAATATCACGTCAGCGTACATACCAGCATTTCTGAACTGTGATAAAATAAAATGACATTGAACGCAGTCTTCTCCAAACATTCCCGTCAGAGTATTGCGCACATCCGCCAGCCCTTCCCGCCTCAACAGCTCAAAATCCACACTTTTCTTCACTTCATCAACATTCGACAGAGAGGCGACAAAACTCTGTAACATAAACATACGAGAGAAGTCTTAAACTGGCTAAACCAGAGCACAATGGTTCAAATTTTATTTAAGCAGTATTAGTTAGGCAAAAAAAAGTAGGTTTGTAATAAGGTTTTATGGTAAACAAAAACAGGGGACTGTCAAACAGGTGATATTTGCAATTATAAATTTTCACGATTTCGAAAAAAAGATAAACTTGAGATATGTAATTTTTGTGTTGCGAGAACACTATCGTTGTCTTTACTAATGGTTATAATTGCTAGTAATTATTTGTATCATTAGACATGCAAGGAATACCCGTTTTACAGTACAAGTACAATGGATGTACACAAAGGTTTTTTTTTAGTATTCTATCATTAGAAAATGCTAAAAATAGGTTCGGTCGGGAAACCATAAACAAACCTCTTTCCGGCCTTATGAATGTATGTATATATATTATATGAATTATCTATTTTTACCTGCTGAAGTCTGGGACCAGAATACTGTGGACATTCAATGGTAACAGCGTTATGAATCATCAATAGTTGGATTGCCTTCGTCATCACTTCATCATCTTTGAAAAATAAAAGATAAAGATAAATTTGTTTCATATCACCACACTACTGGAGCACATTGATTAATAATGATCGACTATTGCCTGTCAAACACATGGTTATGCTGACACATAGACTATTTTTACTGATTAACAGCAAGGGATCTTTTATGGCCACTTTTTCAGAGAGGATAGCACACACCTTAACCGTTGATGTACATGTACCAGTTGTGGGTCACTGACAGTGGTTGGAATGGAAAATAGACCTGGGTCACGAATATTACCTGGATCTCAAATTAAAACCTATGTAAAAGGAACGCCAGTCTGGTAACACCGTAACAAAATTATTAAATAATACATTGAAATTTTACGGAATTAAACAAATAGCCTGATCCATAAAACGAGATATTATCTACAAGTACAGGTTCTAGTTTAATTTTTTTTTTTTTTTCTCGAATTGAGGATCCCCTCCACCCTCGCCCACCCTACGAGAATGGGGCCGGTAACCGGCACCAACTTGTATGGTAGATTAAACTCTGACTGGCGGTACAGAACCCATACAGACATACAAACCTCTCAATTTGACAGCTGTTTTGATGTTGAACATCTTGGTGATGAGATCTTGTGGGAAGATCTGTAGATACATTAAACCTTGCAGCATATCGGCCAGCGATTCGGGATACACTGCGTCATCCTTGTCCACGTTATTCCTGTATGCAGACACCAGCTTCATGTACGCATCTCGGTGCTTCACCGGCTCAAACACAAACACTCCGTATGCCCAGACAAACCTCGCCAAGTCTTTAGATCGTATCAGACTGGTGGATTGCTTATCAAGGTTACAGACCACGTTTACAAACTGTTTGAGAATGACTTCCAGCAGACGGCTGTGAAATATTGATAAACCCGCGTACGTGGAGACGATGTGCATAAGAAGATTAACGTTCAAACAGTTTTGTAAGATCTCATTCGTAATAAGTGATTCTGCTAGATTTTCAAAAAATGTCACGTTGTTGTAACCTGAATGACGAAACGATTTCAAAATGTTCACCAGATTATGATGATTAACTTGTCCAATATCTGCAAGAAGTCTGTCGCTAATATCCTCTAACAATTTTGTGGATTTAATTCTCCGAATTGATCGAAAAAATCCTAAACACACCACACCAATGTCATTGATATGAAATTCATTAATGTGGCTTGACAAATATTCTTCAACTTTCGGAAAGAGGTGAGGTGGACCACTTCCATGAAGAAAGACGTAAAACATAATTCTTGTAAGCTGAACAGGGGTTATCTCCAAAGTATTAAAACTGTTAGTAATGTAGTCGAACATTGCACTATCAAAATGACGTTGATCGGCACCCATCATGAATAAAACGTCTGCAATGTTTAAAGACATGTTCAAACCAACATCTTCAATCCTTTTGTACAAAACACGTTCAATGGCAAACACAGTCCTTTTATATTCATGGGATTTGTATTTATGAGACAGATGGATTTGCTGTAAAGTTTTAAACAAATCAGTACTGCCCATGTTTTGAAAATCATCAGTTTGTCTAGATATAAAATTAGGATTAATTTCATTCGAATTTCTGGCCCGGTTTGGTTCTCGAAATAAGTAGTTCATGTCAATCATGCTACGAGGTCTTTTACCATCACGGTCTTCGTTAGAGGCTGCGAATATCTTGTTCCTATTAGTCTTACTTGATTGATGATCTAAAAAGTGATCTCGATGTCTTTTTTTGATATCCTGGAACACCTGTCGTGCAACCTTTATCGGATCCGGTCTCCGCCGTTTTAATCGTTGATTTTCTTTCAAAGATGTTGAAGCATTCCTGCAAGATTGAATCTGTAGTGTGCTGACACTGTAACTTCTACATACCTGCGCTTTCGGACCAGAATAAGGCTTCCAGGCTACAGGAAAGGCAGACACATGATTCTGAATGATGTGTAATTTTGTATGTGTATACTCTATGATATGTAGTTTATTTGTACATGAATGCAGATGTGAAGACAAGTTTCGTCCCGGTGTCAGAATGGTTACAGATTGAGAAAATGGTAATATTGTTCGTGAAATATTAGTACGACATTGCCGTGTACACTTTAAGAAAGAATGTGCATGTTTATACGCACCTACACAAACTGCAGCCATTGTGAATCAATACATCATAAAAGTTCCTCTTATTTACTCGCCCTGCCTGAAATCCATAAAGTAATTCAGTTACCGTATACTCTCAGCTAGAGGCAGAAACTTGAACTCTTCTCAAAATATTGTGGAGAAGTTTTATCAATGAAAATAGTCAAGATTTTATGTAAAATTCAGTAAATTTGTGACAAGGTCCTAGAGTGTTGTCTGTAACTGCATACGTGTATATATACGTATGTCTCCCGAATGTAAACTTGTATGCTATGGATTGTTCCAAATTACACTTTTATATCCACCGATTAGAATATCCAGCAACTGATGAAAGTAACATGTCTCTGCTGGACCAAATCACAGTCTCTTTCCTGAAACAAAAAGAAAAGAATTCAGCTGATATTACTAAAGACATACAAATACATTATTGTATTTATTAATGGTAGTGCATTGGGCACAGGAGCAAAATCTTGTAGCCCAGACTGCCAGGCATAGGATTTATCCAACCCTTTTCAAATAATACGTCTAGTAGGCACTACTTTTGAGTAGTTGCCCATTGGATTCAAACCACAAGTGTCTGATTGAGAGACCAGAGTCGGTGTTATATTGTATGTAACATTTGATTTATTTCAATGGATTTTATTCACTAGTTAGTGGCTTGCAAGAACATTTAATAAAATAGTTTGAAAGGGAAACGGTAGGAATCTCAGTTTGCCATTAAAAAAATCGAGGGTGAACTAACATGTTACATTCATCTTGAACAATCATTTCAATAAATCGAAATGATAGTCGTTTTGGGGCGAATTGTCATCGGGTGAACTGATGATGGGGTGAACTGGTGGTAATATCGTCACCGTGCAACAGCCCGGTCAATAGTCCACCAACAGTAGACGTCTGGGTATGACAGACATCAAACATCTACGTTTATCGTTGATGAACTACCCGGTCAATTGCAATTCATTCCGTGGCTCGACTATACATATTACACGGAATGAATTGCATTTGACCGGGCTGTTGGAAGATATTACCGAACTGGTTTCACTGAGGTAAAAAGAAAACAATGCTCTTCACAATAAGCCTAGGCACATTCGTATAACATAAAAATGTGTGCATGCATGTGTACCCATGGACGCTGACATCTTGAATTTGTGAGTGTGTGATTTCCTTTGTTGATATCGGAGACCCTTCAACAGACGCTTTTAATTCTGGACGTAACGCTCTCTCTCTCTCTCTCTCTCTCTCTCTCTGTCTCTCTCTCTCTCTCTCTCTCTCTCTCTCTCTCGCTCTCTCTCGCTCTCTCTCTCTCTCACCCCGCCCGCGCG
>JAUTCZ010057916.1:0-10177 GCA_032273805.1 Melanodrymia brightae | reverse complement strand
TTTACGACAAGCAGCTGACAATAGTAGAATGACCACACAGACTTGCAAATGATGCTCAATATCACAGCTCTGCGGAGCTTTTTTTTTTTTAAATTAGTGGATGTTTACTCCAAAAATATGGATGATAAGTTTTCACCAATTTGATAATTCTTTTTGCAATTATTAATAATATTTGCAATTGTTACATTTGGCAATCCTGCCTGAATTTTGAGGGTTGTAACTGTTTGTAGGTGTTTGCTAATTTACTTCTATTCAAATAGTCTATTTATTGATGCCATCTTTTTAATTTACATTTACAAAATTGAGGATAGTGGTTCGAAAATATGTGCAGTTCGAAAATGGGTATCGCACGATACAAACCGTATTGAGTCGTACGTAACAAAGTGTCAACTGGCAATAAACTTACAGTTTGCTAGTTAAAGTATTGTGAACAAAAGTGACAAAAGAAAAATAAATACAAGTACACTTATTGATGTTTCAACTTACCAACTGTTCAAACCCTCAAATATGAACCTTCATAAGCTGTTTTGTTATCATTCACAAAGATGTTGAAACGTTGCTATGAAACAATGGCATGCGCACCTCTTACTTCCGATCAAAGGTGTTGTTAAAAATGCGGATTCATTCTTCCGCATACAAGACATTTGACCCCGGTAATCGGTATGCAGATATTTTCGTTTCTTTCATAGAACTCGTTGGTCATAGAATGCAATGACATAGAATAAACATTTGCGATTTATTGTATTAGAATGATTAAAGTACCAAACAACTTGATAGTGATTGAGATATTCTTGCGTATCTATGTGTAAGGGGGGAGGGAGGAGGTTGGGGAGGGATAGGGCGAGGGCTGGATACATTATCCGAGAGGGGTGAATGTCGGTGCTCCTCAGAAACTAAATTTTAACTTGTTTTTTTTTTTAATTTACTTTTGTTTCCCCCGTTTAGACAGTGATCTTTTTGTCATTAATTCCACTTTAAGAGAAGCTCCCTCCATCCAGTATCATAGGCAACAATGTATACCTTTCACATGAATTTCTTCTGCGATTAGATCTGCGAATAAACCTGCAGCTACCACATATGGTACTCTTTTTTTATAATAGCTCAATGGTAATATTATGTATTTTCTTGGACAGGATAGTATGTACCATAATCTTTGGAGCACGGGTTAAAATGAGGCGAATCCCAAGCTGATCAGTGATGATGAGAATCGATTCTGTGATTCATCAGCTTATATGCTAAATATTCTCAATATGAAATATTGCATGAGGTTTGGCATGGTGAGAATTTATTTCATCATTCCCACGCAGGACAAATACTGATTGTTAACAAACAAATAATTCCACATCTGTTTTTCAGCTGTACATCATCACCAAAAAGTTAACTAATTAATTAATTATATTTACTATGCATGTCATTGTATGACAAATAGCAAAAAAAAAAAAAAATTCTATTTCAATTTTTAATTGTACCATTCCCACATTTAAGCTTAGCCTATATATATGCTGACAAAATGTTAAAAGGAATCCATTTAAAAAAAAAAGGCTGTGGTAATGTATACATACAGATGGTAAACCAGTTATGTAACACCCGTCATCTGTGGAATGCCAGTGCATGCAGTTATTCTATGATATTAGCTAGTTTATGTGTGATTCTGATCCTATGAATATGGAATCAATAGCTGCTACTTATTCTCTTTAATAGAATGATTTAAAATCTAAACAAAGCCAAAGCTGTATTTAGATTCAATTCCTGAACAAGGCAGAATTGAAAGGACATTCTGACAAAGTAGGCCTACTGATGGCATTCACCCACAAATCGCAGCCAAAACATTGATAAGAGGTATTCACTAAAAAATTAGTATTGTGCCCCACAGAAGGCACCCATCGTAAGCAGTCATTTTCTTTTTGTCTGTTGTTTTCATTGAAATGATAAAACGGGTGTAATAGATTAAGGTAGGATATTGTGTAATTGATTTGTCATTCTGATTTCATGTCATTCTGTGATGTCATATCTTGATGTCAGTCTGTGATGTCATATCTTGATGTCAGTCTGTGATGTAATATCCTGTCAGTCACTGATGTCAAATCATGATGTCAGTGATGCCATATCTTGATGTCAATCAGTGATGTCATATATTGATGTCAGTCAGTGATGTCATATATTGATGTCAGTCAGTGGTCATATCCAGGTGTCATTCAGTGATGCCATATCCTGATGTCAGTCAGTAATGTAATATCCTGATGTCAGTCAGTAATGTAATATCCTGATGTCAGTCAGTAATGTAATATCCTGATGTCAGTTAGTAATGTAATATCCTGATGTCAGTCAGAGATGTCATATCCAGGTGTCAGTCAGTGATGTTATTGTAAAATCATGAAAAAGTGTCTAATAGATCAAATTATCTCTAAAAATGTATCTTTGTTATTTGTAATATATTTTTGGCTAATAAAGAATTTTTGTTTATTAAAATTAACATTTACTTACATTTTATTACTTACAATATCAACATAATATTATGTATATCCAGTGAGATGTAGTACGGTCCTTGGACTGTTGCATACAATTATTTAGTACGATACAAATTATTTTAGACAAAAGTACACATTAAGTTAATATAACAATTTGGATGACCAGGAACACATAGGATATACATATATTGATATTGTAAGAAATAGAAAGTAAGTAAATGTTAATTTTAACAATAAGAATTTATCTATTAGCGAAAAATACATTACATTATATAATAATCATTAGATGTGCATCCATTTTTAAACTTGGGAGAGTGCTTTTAAGTTATTGAACGGTGACATTCTGTGACTGATGTGTAGAACATAAACTCACAAACACACATGTATTACATTATCAATTATTTAATAGTGGGACACACCCTTACAACTTTAAATGCAACTCTGATAATTAAAATACATTGATCAATAACTTTCAAAACTAACACTGAATAGGTATCAGAAGAAAATGGAACCTGCATACAAAAAGTTAATTAAAGTGTTGGATGTTTACAAAAAAAATATCTTAGCTCCACTCACATATATGCACACTTCTGATAAACATGTCGGACAATGTCACAAATGGGTTAAATATAAATAGTGCTGTTTTATGAATAATCGAAATAAAACAATGACAAATGCACATAACACAAGAGTAAAAATGTTGTACAAATTGCGCATTGGCTTACACGCTATTTGAGCGAAGACCTTTTAATGACACTGTTGAGTCATCACTCTTTCACGTGTCCTGTTCATAACTTACAGCTGTTTTCAATGTCAAGCTGATACTTTTGAATTTAGCTGCTGTTTTATGATGCTATAAAATACGGAATGTATGAACATATGAGCTAAAAGAGTATTGAAAACTCAAGATTATAATACGTGTACAGTCATTAGAAAGATGAGATGAAGTTCAAACTATAAGGTCTCATTTCTATATTATACACCACACCAATGAAACCTGGAGGAAATAACTCTAGAATGAATGTTGCAACCATTTTCGAGAACTTCAATACCTAGGTTTTCATAAGATTGTGCCTAAAACTAGTTAATAGGCATCAAAAGCATACACCATTCAGTAACATCAGAATATATAGTGTAAATCAAGTGAATGCTATAGGGTGCAATATACATAACCAAGAAGTTTAACATACTATTATTTTTATCTGGTACCAATTTAGCACTTACTGGTATATTGCACCCCAAAAGCAGCCGGTTGTTTGCCCTAAAATAGAAAATCAAAATGGCTGGCTGCAGTTTTTTGGAACATACACTGTTAAATAGTTTTCAAAAGTAGAAACAAAACAAAATGAATGATATTAGTATGTGAAGCTGTAATAGATATCAACTTATACTCATTACAATAATATATGAAAACCTTACCATACTAACGAAATACTATTCTATCAAGAAAGCAGTGTTCATGGGCATCAATGATGACAATGCATTGTTTTTTTTGTGATACCAAAGAATATTTAATGATTTAATACACATATTTAATCAAGTATATAAACAATTTGATCAATCAAAAATTCCCCGTTACATGTACTTGTAAAATTGTTTTATTATGTAAATCTTCTCAAAGGATTATAAATAAATCAACTTATATATTAACTTAATTTAAATTTTCCAGTTACAGAGTGATAATTTATGACATACTCTCAAGTATGACAGATACATGTATATTTATCATGGATGAAAGTAATGTGTTAAAATACTAAATATCTCCACTGACAAAGTTGGTAAACGTGTAAATATGTAAAACAATCACGAATGGTCTGTTAAAATGGACGGAAAACTGGCCTCTTTCACAAGCAATAGTAAACAAAATCCCAACTTTTAAAGATGTCATGAAAACAAAAATAGATCTAAACAGCACCAACGAATATTTCTACTCTTTATGTTATTACAACAAGTACAATCTTAGAAACAGATAAAACTGGATTAAATGTGTACCGATTCTCATTGGAAGAAGCAAATAAACTTCAAAAACTTTCAGTATGATACAATATCACCCTCATCCTCCCCCACCTCCTCCCTCCCTTGCCACCCCCCCCCCCCCAACCACCCCATTACGACCCCCTCCTCTTTATTACTGTAATGGCATTCAAGAATAAAACTTTTTATTTAATGCGTAAGTTCAATTTCTATAATTTGTTTTTGCCGAGTAGTATATATGCACTACTAGTAGGGCTTCTATTGATGAAAAATATTAGAACTGGGGTACTCGATGATCAAACCCAACTCAGATATGACATTTACACATGGGACTAGACAACTGGGGTACGCTGTGGTCAAATCCAACGCAAACCAGACTTTTACACAAGAGACTAGACAGTAGTCAATACCATTGGGTTTCTTGTATTGAAAATGAAAAGCTTGACCACTTTTGCATGTGTTTGCTGCAAGTTAAAGGCAAAGTGACATAATAATGATACTAGTTAGAGTGCATGATGATCATCACATCAGTACTAAGTCATGTGAATGGACACACCTACTGACAGTCACCATAACTACTACATGTAGTGCTATCTATACAACACGAAGAAATACTCATGGACAGTCTTCGCTCTCACGAAACAAAAATCATCTCATTTCCATGGCTACAATGAATCCAAAGTACAAGGACATATCCAGATTGGGAAAATTAGTGTAATTTTAGTCATAATTCTAAACAAAAGTTACCATTGATTGATGATGTCAGCTAGAGCCCCATTCTATAACGCAATCACAGCTACAACAATTAGTGGTTGATTTATGGTTACAGCACAAGATTTACGATGGTTTGAAAATGTAATTTTACGGTGATTGAAAGCTCACACTAAAGTGGCAAGCACAGCTAAAACTGATATTCACAGTATGAGAAAATAGTGTAAGAGAAAAAAAGGTTTGACTGTGACCATAATTATGTGCTTACGTCCATTTTAACGCAACAGTTACTTTGTGAACTGAAGCAATGTTCTTTAGATTAAACAAGCAGTAACGTTAAAAACATTAACAACACCATAACGACAATGTCACAGGTATAATTGAGGTTTGAATATTTTATGTAAAGCATTTTTCTAACCGTTGCAGATAAAATCACATCTAAACAGAAGTCCAAGCATCCTCTGGTGGACAAGAGTCATCTATCCAACACAATGTCCATCCAGACCCTTCCTTGTCCATCAGAAGATACTGGGACAACTCTAAACAGATGTACATATGCCTGTGTCACATGATTCACAAGTCGGTACGGTTGATAGAAGCTAACATAGCTCAACAATTAAAGTTAGTTAGGTATGACTTATGTACATGCTTATATCTAATTGAGTTTCAAGTACGTCTATCCTGGTCACTCAGTACAGCTGCCTCGACTGCCTGTCCAGGACAGAAGTTAGTGTTAGTATAAAAGAAGAAACCTACTACTCCTATTTTGATAAGTAGCAAGGAATCTTTTATATGCACTTTCCTATAGACAGGACATTACATACGATGGCTTTTGTTAACCAGTAGTGGGACACTTTCTGGGTAAGTGGTGTACACAAGTGTAACCATGGACATTTGCAAAGTGCTCACTAGAGTTAGAGCCAGTACTCCTCAGTAGAGCTGATCAATGGGTTTTTCCTATTTGAACCAGTGGTCCATGACTGATATGCCTACATCAAGGGCTGTGGTATTTGCTATCCCATCTGTTGGAAAGTGCATGTAAAATACCCCTTGCTGCTAATTGGTAAGAGTAAACTTTGTGGCGGCAACAGGTTTATTCTGAGACCAGATGTCAAAATAAAGGTGTGTTTGACATACAAGTCACCCATAATACATCAATGTGCTCCAGTGGTGTCGTGAAACAAACTTTAACTTCATCTATAAAAAAAACAGATGAATAAATCAATTTGTGAACCATGTAAGCCAGGCACAGTACATGCAGTGTTCAGCTGTCTGTAATGCAATAGTATGACTAGACAAATGTAGTGTAAACTGACCATCAACAAACACACCTTCTCATTACAATGGCAAACATAAGACGAAGTACGACAAATATCTTATATTAGTATATTAGCATACCGGTACATGTGCTTGTGCTAGTCAAGACTAAAACCATGAAATGTAGTTTCCTCCACTTACAGGTTAGGTCCATGTCAATCTGCTTCCTAACTTCGGAAAACCAGACTGGAATATCACTCCCAAGTGCTATTCATAATGCCAATAATTCTCCCTAAGTGGAGAACAAGATCATTTTTACACTGCAATAGTAGGCTGTAACAGGGGAAAGTAGACAATATGGTCCGCTAGGTTCATATTAGAACACTCCAGGGTCTGCTATGATTATATTCGACACCCCCAACCCCATGTTCAGACCACGATATATCCCCGTTATCATCCCCTCTTCCTACACTGTCCTATTTAGAATAATAGTAATACTTTCTTAACATCAGACGAAAAAAATCAATTTACTAATGTAAAACAAATTTATTTATTTTAGTTCCTGCAAACAATAGAAGTGTTTGGATTCAGTTAATTTAAGTAATGTCAAGTTGTAGTAACAGAAGATGGGTGAAAAAAACTAGAGAATTTTTGTACACTGGTTGGTTGGACATTGCAAATAAAGACTCAAGGAACAAATAGGATCTTCCGTGCATACAGGAAGATTAAACATTCGGTTAAGAAGCAACTGGAATTGAAGTGCAGTTTACTTGATGCTGTACAAATGTTGACGTGTATGAGCGAGGAAGGGTTGTGTGCAACTGCATACAGCTGGGATGGTCGCTGTGCTAAATTGGTTTGTTTAGCGACACCACCGGAGCACATTGAATAATCATGATAGGCTAGTGGATGTCAAGCACACAGTTATGTGACACATGGTCTCAGAAGTAACCCATTACTGTCACATAAGCTACTCATATTGATTAGCAGCAAAGACATTTAGGTGCATTTTCCCAGACAGGTAAGCACACACCACAGTATTTGATATACCTGTCATTGGTTGGAAAGGGAAATAACCAAACAAGTCCACTAAACGAGGATCAACCCTCCAACCTCACCCACCTCGGGCAGACGAACACTTGCGCTGAGCTACGTCCCGCTCTTACTACTTTAGTCACTGTGAATGCTGCTAAAGGCACAAGTTCTCTTACGATGGGTCGAGACATACTCTCCAAATACAATTCTACAAACTACAATATTGCATTCTTGTGAATTCGGAGACGATAAAATGGAACATTGCACAGATGTTAATCCCATAAAGTTTTGAACAAAGTTTGATGAATAAAGGCAGTAGATGCAGATCCAGTAGGAGTTTAAGGTGTAAAATGGATATGAATTGACACAAAATATAAATGCTCTATGTAACTTTAATTTTTATGTACAATTTCTTTTTATAGACTACAATTCTTTGTAGTTTAAAAGTTTAAAATAATGTATAAATAAATTTTGTGTGTGTTTCGGCAAACTGGGTGTCCATGATTTTAGTACAAATGGCACAAGCACATGGAATATTACACAATACTGTAAAACGGGTAATATTTCGCAGCTCTTATTGTTCAACTCGTGATATATATTTTTCGTGTTACAATAATCATATTGTTGTCCTTTTAATAATTATCATTGTTAGCAATTAATTATTCAAGTGATTGAAATATTTTCATGGTTAAATGACAAATGCGAAAACTGCAATAATTACACACATGCGAATAATACTCGTTTTACAATATTTATTTGTCAAACTGAACCTACCAAAACATGATACAGAACTTTCGTATTTGCTGTTCACATTTTCTCTTACAAGTAACAGCAAACAAACGTTTGGCTCAAATGGTTATATTACAAGTATGACATACAATAAAGGTTTGGTATGAGTATACTGTATCATATTATAAAAAAAGGTTACACACAATGTCACCATACATGTACCCTAATTGTTTTGCAAATACATACGGGTCTGTGACATGATAATCTACTGGTATAGTGATTGCAATTTAACATTTTGCCTGCAGTTGTGAATACTGGGAAACACTTTGATATGTAGGTAATGAAAATGAAAAAAAAAAAAAGCATAAGTATAGTCACATTCATAAAACTTTATTTAACGACAACATTGCATCTCATTGATTAATTATCATCAGCAATTTAATGTCAAAAGCATGGTTATTTAGTCACATGGTCTTAGAAAAAACTTCTACTGTCACTTTTTTATATGCAATTTACCACAGACATGATAGCACATACCACAGCATATAATGTACCAGTCCTGGACAATCAGTTGGAATGAGAAAAACCAAATGAGTCTAACGAGGATCGATCCTTTAACCTCATGCCTCTCAGATTAATACTCAAAATCCAGCTCCCAGAAACAATCATAATATTCTATATTATAAATGTACAAGAAAAGGCATTTTCAACACAGTTGTGGTTACGTAGTCAATGTTTTAGATCAGTGATGTAGATGTTAACTCATCGGGTTAAAGAATAGTACCATATGTACTGCCACTGGCTGTGAATCCCAATCGAAGCATACGATTTTAAATCCATGTATCAAACCTGGAATGAGTGCTCCACAAAACTGTGAATACTGGCATAAAAGGAGATGGGGCCCAAAAAAAACCAGGAGATTCATATTACATTATAAATAAACATGCAAAACATTCATTTACATAATAATGTGTACGTTTTGTAGACATCATAATAATAATAATAATATGTAACACAAGATTAAAACACCATTTTATAGCTCCATATTTCCTACCCATTGCAAACAATGTTTTTTTAAAATCTGTACACTCAAAACACTTTAAATAGCTGATTACAAATCATGTCGGAAAGCGAAATCAGCCAAACCGGGCAAATGAAAAACTTCCTACGTGGTTTTTTAAAAGGCAGATAGGAATTTGTTTATTTTTAGAAACTTGTGATTTCCCGGGAGAAAAGTCGGATTGATGAAGTAACAGTGAGACTGGTGTGGAAAACAGCCGGGTTGACAGGTCGGTTCCGCAACGGTCAGTAGGGATATGTACTAACACTTGCACTACTGACCAGTGATTTACAACTTTACTTGTATAATTATAACAACGGCTGTGGTTTGTGCCATCCAATCTGTGAGAAACTTACAAATTGCAGATAAAAGACCCAAAAACCTTCAAATAAGCAAGACATTTTAAGAATCATTTTTGACAGAATAACACAAATAGTGACTCCACAGTATTCAGTCTTTCTGAATTAACAACCCAGACTTAAAAATGTTAGGACATATAAAGTTATACGTATTCTTCTGACATGCTAGAAGCCAAGGCTAACAAGATAGGATACAACTCTTACACCAGCCAGTGCCCCACATAACCGGTTAACAAAGGCCATGGTACGTACTGACCTGTCTGTGAGAGACTGCACATCTTTTGACCTTCAGGACAGACATGCTTGAACCTCAGTTGGATATAAGCACATAAAAATGTTAAAAATAACTAACTAAACTTACAAATACATCAAAGGGTTTTCAGAGTTCAAATGGCAAAACTACTTGATTTATGTTCCAAAATAATGTACTACAAAATAAAACTGTAATAAATTATAAAGTAGCTCCTAGAATTTATTACGATATTCAGTAACATTAGGGGTCAAAGTAAAAAGTAAAGTTTGTTTTATTTAACGACGCCACTAGAAACACATCAATTATAAATCAGCGGTTATTGGACGTCAGA